>JBBMEF010014645.1:0-15375 GCA_037832685.1 Sicyos baderoa | reverse complement strand
AATGGTCAATTGTAAGGTTTAATTTTCATTAATTTTTGGGGTTTTGTTTCGAGATTATACCCCCTCCCCCCCCCCCCCCCAAAAAAAAAAAAAAAAAAAATCTCTATTATTAATTGATTGTGTACATATGGTGACATGGTGTGTAGACCTTAGATGTAAATGAGTTTACGTTTTTTTTTTAATGATTTAGACGATGTTATTTCTAAGAACTACACGTGGAATTTAAAAATTTGAAATTTAAAAGCAAGGAATAAAGTAAAAATTATTTTCATTTTTTGTTTTATATTTTAATAAATTTTATTCTTTGTCCTAATCCTCTCCCTTTTTTTTTTTTTTTTTTTTTTTTTTGTAAGCCTTCCATTATATTGAATTTATGGTCAATTTATTTTTCCTTTTTAAAAACATATGTTTAGATTTTTAGAATGGTTTCAAAAGGTAAATAGAAAAACAACGAAAGAAATTGTTAAACTAAAAAATAAAAAATAGAATAAAATAAAATAAAGGAAGAAAAATAAGTAAAACATTATCTTTAATTTTAAAGACATAAAAAAACAATATCATGAAGTGACGTGTTGGTCAAAAAGGTCTTATAATCGAAGAGGTGATAGGTTCAATTTATAAGACCTTCTTAACCAATTGATCACTCTATAATAATTATTTGTAGGACTAAACCGTATATTTTATGACAATAGTAGAGATACGTATAAAATGACCTAGACATTCATGAATATAAAAAATAAATTAATTAAAAGACACAAATCAAATAAAAGCATTAGTATTAAATTTTCAAAAGTTTGCAAACTATAATTGAAAAAGAAATCACTTAACTTGGCATCTTTATAATTTGGAAGGTAAAAAGTAGGGCCAAACAACTTATAGAAAATAATGCATTGATATTAGTACATTTTACCGTTTAATATTAAATGAAAACATAGCCTAAGTCGAATACATTGATCATATTTTGGGGGAAACAGCCCTCTTTTTATCAATAAAAAATTGGACAAAGATCATAAATCTTTCAAAGCTTTTCAGTCCAGTCATAGCAAGTGGATTCTTGTGATTGTATTTTATTTAATATTTTATGAGTTATTTTTATATTGCAAGTGGATTCTTGTGTGTTTGATATATTATTATTTTGATATAGAACTTGTTTGATGGAATAACATTATATTCAAGTGGGTCAGATTTTGGTGGTTTATTTTTTATATCATATTAACCCAATTAAAATGGAACATTTAAAAATACACCATAAAAAATGGAACAAACTCAAAATAATATTTTAACCTAGAATCACTTTTAGAAGATATTTTTAGAATGAAAGAGTTGCTATTATCAATGTTTTCTTCATGTCATGTTTACTCTTTATGCAGAATTGTCAATTTATTTTTCTTTTTCAGAATAACTTCAATTTGAATGTGTTGTGTTCCCAAGTTAATATGAAAAATAAGTAGATAGAAACATGACCTTGCTGGAAGAAGATTTGTTACCATTATGTGACAAATCCAAATCTAAGCAAAATACATTCTTATCAAGTGTTTTCCCTATGTGTTATGAATCTAAAAGTTTGTCAAAATTATGAGATAATTTTCTTGGAAACAAATTTATGTTGTTTATTTGCAGGGGACTACCATTGTATCGAAACCAAGATCGAAATAGGAAATGGCGTTTGATGGACGAAGAAGGTGGTCATTTTGTTTATAGAGAAGGAACTCTAGATCCACTAAATTCATATAATTCGCAGAAGAATTGTCCCAATAAGAAGAGAGACAAAAGGAATAATAGTACCATCAATGATGAAGAGAGTGACAATCATAGAAACATGGTTGAAGACAAAATAGACGAAGACAGTTTACGCATCGTTAGTTTGAAAGATATAATGACATAACGTAGTGATCGATCACCACATCGGGAACGATTTTGTCGCCTTTTCCCTAGAAAGATGTATTCTTTAATTATTTAGTGTCCTATGAGATATTGAAGTTTCTAAGTTTACACATGAACAAGAGTTTCTAGCCTACACAGGAACAAAATTTGCAAATGGAAGGGAGAATAGTTATAGTGAGTGAGTTTTGATGTGGAGTCCAAGCCATTTTTAGTATAGAATAGAAAATGGGCCATGGATCTTTTGGTAAGTTCAGGCTTTTTAATTTTATATTTTCATGCTGTGGAAATGTATAGCAAAAAGAGTTGCATTTGTTATATTTATTTTGATTTTGTTGCTATTTGATTTCAGTTGTTTCAGTAGTTACTTTTTTTTTTGTTTGAATTAAATTGGTCGGTTTCAGAGGTTACCGAACATTTTAATTTGATTCTTGTGATTTAAGACCTAATTTTAAGTGTTTGCACACTCTAAAAATTACACCACAACTATTGCATAGGAAAATGTGGGTCAAATTTAATAAATCATAATTTAACAATCTAAGTTAAGATAACTTTCATTTTCTATTTGCTTAAACTAAAAGTTTGGTCTCAGTTTTAGTATTTGTGTCGGTTTGATCTCTAAATTTTTTGTTGTCTAATTAAAACTTAAAATTTCAATATTATATCAAACGGGTGTATCAAAAATTACAACTTTTTAAAATTTATTGACTAATCATGTCAATATTTGAATTTTATGTCGAAACAAATCATGTTTTTTAATAAATAGTTTGTTTAATGATTAATTTATAATCAAATATCAAACTTACAAAAATCTCATTGTTCAAAGACTTAAAACCTTGATTTATTTTTAAATATTTAACGTTTGAGTTAGAAAACCACAACCATTTTTATTAAAATCTTTTCAGATCTATTGTGATGGTTTAAAGAGAATCTATCAAATGCAAAATCAGAGGAACTCTTGATTATGTGTTGGTGCATTTGAAATGGGAGAAATAATAATGTTGTACATAGAAGAAAGAATGAAGAATCTGTCCATAAAGATTGGGGTTTTTGCTCCACTTATCTAACTCCTCATACCAACAATATACAAATTTACCCCACCTTTGCTTAAGATAGAATCTTTTTTGGTTTTTTCGGAATACTAATGCTAATGCTAATGCTAATGCTAATGCTAATATAGTTTTTCAAAGAAGATTTAGTAAATCCACCATCTAAATCCTCCCCAACATTTTAATGGCTAAAAACCCTAGTTCAACTAATGATTTTCTAGACAAAAAAAGGGAGTAAAACGCCCATTATAATATAAAGTCGTCCAACGCCGTTTCCCGCCAAGGCAATCCACGTCTTCAAACTCTATGGACCCACCCACGACCTTTATTGCTCTGAAAAGAAGAGCCATAAAGCCTAAAGCCACTGACTTTTCAAACCCGTTCGGGTCCATCACTCACAGCCAAACACAAGGCCACTTTTTAGGGCTTCTAATTCTAATTAACACCTTCTTATTCTTCTTTTTATTCTTTTGTTTAAGTAAGCCAAGCCATGGGATCTTAAAATAACATAATGAAGAAAAGGAACACATACCTGTTTCTATGGCTTTCCGCCATTAACATAAAAGCCTCATACCCTTCCACCTCGATAACGTCCCTAGGCCAGGCACCGGAGACAACATCGAAGAAATGGATCTACAAATTAATGTCAAAAGTTAGTCTCGAACCTGAGATCTCGACAACTACGATGCCCCTGAGGACAGTAAAGCAGTGTTAGTGAGTGTGTCTTTTCAGTTGCCTCGTTAAACACGCCTGTAATGTGAAGGAAAGGAAGAGCTACAGCATTGGAATTTTGACAAATCCAGCAATCAGAGAATCTTACATCGTTTCAGCGACAAATTAGGGGAATTTTGGAAAAAAGAAGGCTTTTCTTAAAGGAAATATACCTCATTTTTTGAGTCCTTTACAAGGCCTTGTATTGTGTCAATGTATTCATCTGAAATGGCTGCATTTGTAGCTGTAATGCTCTGTTTGGCTCTTTTGCGAACCCCCAACGTCTCTGCGGCTGAGGATGAAGAGTGGAAATCTGCTACTGCAACCTACACTCAAGAAACAGATGGCTCAATCATTATAGGTAATCTTTTCCTTTATTCAAAACTTAGATTAGTGTTTAAACATGAAAGCTTAGAGCCCATTTGGTAATCATTTGTTTGTTTTTTTGTTTTTAAAATTGTGATTGTTTTCTTTTTTCACATCTTAGCTAGATGCCAAAAAATTAAACAAGTTTTCAAATTCGAATTCTTTTAGTTTCCAAAACTTAGCTTGTATTTTCAAAAATACATGTAAAACAAAATAGTTAGCAAAACATAAGAAAATCATATGTAGAACTAGTGTTTATAATAATTTAAAAAAAAAACACAAAAAAAATCCCATGGATTGAGCTAGTGGTTTAGAAAGTCTTTGGTGAATTATGAATTGATGGATTTAATGTACAGTGGGTTTAGGGGTGACATGGTGGTCGAAGACTTGAGTTTTGAAAGTGGGCTCCCCTCAAAGTTTCAGGTTCGAGACTCACTTGTGACATTAATTTGTAAACACCTCCTATGTCTCCATTCCTTCAATGACTCCTGATGCTTGGCCTAGGGATGAGCATGGTTACCCCGGATAAAGTGGAGTTAAGCTCTAATTTCCTAATTTCAAAAAATATATATAGTAGTCACCTAAGTAGTAATTAATTTCTTATAAGTTTTTTTAACAACTAAATGTAGTAGGTCATACCGTTGTACTGTATAAATAGTCAAAGTGTGCATAAACTCAACATTTCCATGTATAAAAATAATTATCACACAAGATGTTATTTTTCTAGTTACTATTTGAGTGTCTGCAATTTCCGCATTGCTCATATCCCGGTGGGGGTTATTAAAGGAATCTCTCCACTAAAAAAAGGTGGAGAATGAAAATTGTTAAATATATCTGAAATTTTGTAACTAATAAAAGTGGGGAAATTAGCATTTCAAGTGCTTTTTTGTTTTTTTACTAATGTTGCAGAAGGTGCTTGTGGTTATGGAGATCTGCATAAGATTAGCTATGGAAAACATAGTGCTGGACTGAGTAGCATGTTGTTTAATAGAGGGAGTACCTGTGGAGCTTGCTATGAGCTTAGATGTGTTGACCATATCTTGTGGTGCTTGCAAGGAAGCCCGACCGTCATTCTAACTGCCACCGACTTCTGTCCTCCCAATTATGGCCTATCTTCTGATTATGGTGGGTGGTGCAATTTTCCGCAAGAACACTTCGATATGTCCGAGGCTGCATTTGCTGAAATAGCAGAGAAAAAAGCAGATATTGTGCCAGTTCAATATAGGAGGTAAAATCAATCTAAATGCATGTAGATTCTAATGTTTTCTCGACTTCGAGCTAAGAAGAAAAATATCATCTTAAACTTGTGTAGGGTGAGGTGTGACAGAATTGGTGGATTGAGATTCACAGTCAGTGGGAATCCTCACTTCTTTCAAGTTCTGATTACCAATGTTGGAATGGATGGTGAATTAGTGGCAGTGAAAGTGAAAGGATCAAGAACAGGATGGATACCTCTGGCAAGGAACTGGGGACAAAACTGGCAAAGCAATGTCAACCTTCACGGCCAGCCTCTCTCTTTCGAAGTTACTTCTAGTGGTGGTAGAGCGCTTACTTCCTACGGCGTTGCGCCTGGAAACTGGCAGTACGGGCAGACATATGAAGGAAAACAATTTTGACAAGGTTATGCAACTAGGGAATCTAAATCAAAACTATAGGCAGGCCTTTGTTATGAAATTTAACTAGAAACTTTGAACATAATTATACTGGGTATGTTAAATCTCTTTTGAATTGTAAACACACATTAGAATCTGGCTGCAAAAGATTAGCAGTCTGGGCGTAAAGCCCAGTTTTCGTCTTTACGATATATATATTTTTTAACAGAACAATGCAGCAATAGCAAACCCTGTTTTTGTTCTTATATATTCCACACATAATTCAGTACCCTTAGGAAGGGAAAAGAAATTATGTATAGTTCACCTTGCATTATAGTTCAGCTTTTTTCCTTGAATTTCTGTCTTGGGTGGACTTAGATGAAGTTCTCATGCTCACAACAGGAGCTGAACTATGTTGCAATTGCAAGATGATTAACTTGTCTGCATGGACTAGTGATAGTGCAAGCAGGGCAAGGAAGCTTCTGGATCCCAGCAGCTTGAGAAACTGAAGCAAAAGAACAAGAATAAGAGTGTGTTTGTTTGCCATATTTAAGATTGATGATTGAAAAACTACGTCCAAACGAGTTTTTGTAACTTTTCAAAATACTTCATTTTTACTATTAAAAATAACTTCTCATTTCTAACAATTCATTTATAACTACTAAATCATTTCAAATCATTTCAAATAACTCATTTTAAATCATTTATTTCTAATCGTTCTTTTTTAATAGTTCAAAATAACTACTCATTTTAAATCTACATAAAAACAAGTTTTTGACTCTAATTCCTCTACAAAAAAAAAAAAAAAAAAAAAAACCACATCCAAACGAACTTTTGGCTATAATTCTCAATTTTTAACTACTCAAATTAACTCGTCATCAAAATTTCATCCAAACACCTCCTGAGAGAGTATATCAATACAATTCATGAGTTCCGGCTAGTGTCATTTGTCCAGTCAAAAATAAACTCGAAAGTTACATATCACAGATATCCACATCTAAGCACACGTTGACATTAGCTAGTATACAGTTAAAGTTCATATGCCAAGGAAAGTTTCTCAATCTTATCAGGTTTCTTCAAAGAAAACACAGCCCAACTCCATCTCACCACGAGCTCGATCTGTATATGCCTTCCTTTTTTCGAGTTCAACATTCGAGGATGGAGGATTCAAACACGTGGCCTCTTGGTAATCTGTACATACATCATGTCGATTGAGTTAAGCTCTCGTTGACGTATATGCCTTCCCTTAAATGATCCAAATCCAATTCTTTAGCTCAGTGTGTAGATATAGTTGTAGCTGCCTCGTCTTCGTCTTCTAGAAACTCGAGTGATTCGCCATACAGATTTTGTGCATCCTGCTTCACAATTCTTAACTCATCTGACTCTCCCATTGATTCCAATCCTTTTATGATTATCCTGAAAGAAATCTTATCTGGCTCACAACCAACTTCTTTCATCAAGAAGTAGGACTCCATCACAAGTTCACCTAAATTGTAACTAACTAAAGCTCTCAAAAGAGCATTAAACCCGTCAATGTCAGGCGCTAAGCCAGTTTCTGCTTTCAAATACGAATGAATCATTCGTACTTGTTCGAACAATCCATTGCTAGCCAATAATGCAATAATATCAGCATACAGCGAAACCTGAGGCTTGTACCAGTGTTCCTTTCTAACATCTTCGAAAACCTAATTCTCATAAATCGAACAGTATAATTGCAGAATATCAGCAAGGAATCTACAATCAGCAAAAACCTATATCTAGTTTTTGCTATGGATTGTTCTAAGGGTGTGTTTAGGCCCCGTTTAGGTAAAAAATCGGGTTGGTTACAATAACCTAACTCATGTTTGTTCTACCATTTATTATAGTCTGTGGTTACTTAAAACTACGTGTCCGTTTATCTAAATCTGCATGTCCGTTTATCTAAACCTTACATATATTATTTTTGTTACAGTAATCAGCCCCTAAAACATGGTTTATCATAACCCCGGTTATCTCTCAAACTCCACAGTTTATAATAATCCACCACTTATTAGAAGCCACCATTTTTTATAACCCTCCATCTATCATAACCAAATCGGTGCCTCAAACACATCCTAAGATTCGATACAGATCTTGCAATATGAGTAATTCCGATAACTAATGAATTGAAGACATAGATAACATGAAAATCGAGTCCCGAGGCGTTACCTTGAGAGCCAAAGAACACTCGTTCTGGCGAAGGAGCTCGCGAAGAACAGCCATCAAATCGAACTTCAATAAGCGGCCGATTTTGGAATCATACACTCGGTCCAGTTGCTGTGAATCGTTCTTGGCTCTTTTCAACGACTGTACCGCTTGAATTGCTTCGATGCTGAGGTTCCTCCCCTTCTGCAGCTGCTTCCGGTTCTCGTTTCCGCCTCTCATTGTCACTCTCCGATATTCCTTCGTCCTGTTTAGTCGCGGGAAAGATGCTTTCCCGCCGGAGCTAGGGAACTTGTTCGGCATGCCGTGAATCATCGGCGACGGAGAAGTTGCTAGGAAACTCATGATAGCTCTCGCCGGCGAAGTTCAACTCCTACTCTCTTCTTCATCCACGGTTTTTTTGGGGAGGTGCTGCCAATTAACGCTATTCTAAGTGCTAACCTCAACTTGACTAGTATTTTTATAACAAATTTATGAATTTTATGATTTTTTTTCCTTCGATATAAATAATTGGGGGGGGGGGGGGGGGAATGAGTAATAAACGGGGCAAAATTCCTCTAAAATAATATGAGAGATATCGATTTTTTAGATTAAATTTTTTAATTGTGGTGTTGAATTAGATAATCACTCAATATTAAAAAATATTAGATCACTAATTCTTTTGATCGACACATATAATTTAATCAATGCCACAAACACATTATAATAAAGAATGACATAATTGATATATGCTAAAAAAAGAAAACAAAGTTGAAGAAAAGAAAATTAAGTTATACTTTGTTTAACCATGGTTGGATCCTTAAAAAAAAAATTAATGTTAATGATGTGTAACCTCATGATTATTAGGTTGTACTCGGTAGAGCTGTGTTACTTTTGATAAAAATAAATAAAAAACCAATGTTAAAGGAAAAATAAATTACAAATTAATAAATCCAATTACTTTTTTTTCTCAAATATTGTTGTATATAAAAAAAATAGAATTCAAATATATTTAAATTGAATGATTTTGAATTTATAATTTCTTAATTTTTTTTTTTTTGAGTACACAATTTCTTAAATTTTAGATCATATATCATGTTAATTATTTTTATATGTGGTTGACAATCTATTGTAATTGTCTTATTTGTACAATTACTCGCATAGATTTTATTAGAAATATGCAAAAACAAATTAATAGTTTTTTTTTTTTTTTTTTGAAAGGTAAAAACAAATTAATAGTTAGGTGTTGATTAAAACTAAAGTTATATAAGAAATGTAATAAATATTCTTTTTACAGAAATGTATTTTTTTTTTCTGTTATATAAAAATATTAGAATAATACAATTTTCATCCAAAATCATACTATAGCAAAAAATATTTCAATTAGAATATATTACTTCGGTGGGCGCTTTATCCGCTGCTTCGCATTGGTAGCAGTTGCAGTTGCAGTTCGTTATCCTTCAAATCCCTCACCGGAAAATCACCATCGGCGTCGGACCGCCGGAGCTCTGTCGACGGTGGCGGATGGCAACGATAGCAGCGACGCCATGGGCGAGGATTAGGGCATTCCCGATGCTGAATCCTCCAATTCTGCATCACTCAAACTTGTATTTTGGGGAGAGATGCATCGCTAAATTTCGAAGGAATTTCTCGGTTTCGGCTTCTGTAGATAAGGTCGATGGAGGAGAAGTTCGAGTCCGTTTCGCTCCTTCGCCCACTGGAAATCTTCACGTTGGCGGAGCAAGAACTGCCCTCTTCAATTACTTGTTTGCTAGGTTTGGGTTTATTCACTCTTTCGTCTGCTCTTGATCGTTGTTAAATTAGGTTTTCTAATGATCATTGTCAGTGGATTTGGTTATTGGTAGTTGAGTCGTGTTAAATCACCTATCAACTCAAAAAGTTGATGGATTCGGTTAAATTTAATTATTATCAACTAACAACTAACATTCCATTTAGAAAAATGACCTACAAGTTGAATTTATTTATTTATTTTTGTTTTTAGTACAAATTTGGGAGAGGGGAACCAACAAACCTAGAGAGGCACTAATACTCTCAAATAATATGACAGATAAATGTAACCGTGGATTTGAAATGAATTATCGCCAAACAAAATAACCAACGTGCTACCAATCCATTCCATTGGAATTTGATTTTAGTTAGGGAGGAAGAACTCGTGTGTTCTGATATAATGTTGAACTATGTTAAATCACTAATCAACACAAAAGCTTAAACTCATGGGTTGAAATTTATTTACAGTGCAATTTCGATTTTACTTGTCTGTCACTGTTTTGATTCCTACTTAGGGCCAATGGTGGAAAGTTTGTTCTGAGAATTGAAGATACCGACTTGGAAAGGTCCACTCGGCAATCTGAGGAGGCCGTGCTGAAAGATCTTTCTTGGCTTGGTCTCGATTGGGATGAAGGTGCTTATGTTCTTGTAGTTTTGAGTCATGTGTTCTTTTGTTTCAATTCAAATTTATGCATTTAATGGCGTTTGTCTTTTTTTTTTCGATATCCATGATTGTCCGAGCCAGCTTGCGCGCACCTCGACTAATGTCACGGGACATACTGTCTGGCCCTACAACATTTGGATGTCAAGAAAACTCGTAGGAAATTAATTTCTAGGTAGGTGACCACCATGGATTGAACCCATCACTTTAAGCATTCTCTTTGACCGCTTGAGCCACTCCATGATGGTTTCATGACGTTTGTCTTAATGCATTGGCATAAGTTAATGTGACTCAGTTTGTCGGACCATGCTTGGCTCTGACAGTGATTTTAGTAAAAATAGTTTGTTTGCAAGTAATGTATTAAAAGTGGTTTTCGTATAATCATTTTTAACCAAAATTGATTTTGAATGATTAGCTGCACGTATGTGAGTGATTTTGTAACCATTTTAAAAGCACTCCCAAATATGCTCTTAATGTCTATTTGCTATCTTTAGAGCTTAGCCATTCATGAATGGGCTGTTAAGCCTTTGATATTGTATTCTTTGAAGAATTATGAATGCATTCATTTATTTTGTTAAATTGTTAGTGATATAACCATTTACAGGTCCCAATGTTGGTGGAGAATATGGTCCATACCGACAATCAGAAAGAAATACTCTATACAAACAGTATGCAAAGAAGCTGTTAGAATCTGGTCAAGTATATCGCTGCTTCTGTTCAAATGAGGTAACTAACTAGCATATGATATGTTTTATGTTTTTCTTTTAATAATAAATTTAAACCTTTAATTTCTAATAACTTTAGCAATGTTCATTTGCTTTACTATCTGGGTTCTTGTCATTCTCTACAGGAACTGGAAAGAATGAAGGAGGTCGCAAAGCTAAAGCAACTGCCTCCTGTATACATGGGAAAGTGGGGCAGCGCTACTGATGAAGAAGTACAGGAAGAATTGGAAAAGGGTACCCCTTACACATATCGATTTCGTGTGCCACAAGAAGGGAGTTTGAAAATCAATGATCTCATAAGAGGAGAAGTAAGTTATCCTGTCTCGCATCATGTTGCCTTGTAGTACAAACTTTTATTTTTATTTTTTTATTTAAAAAAGAGTTTGTCTAATTTAGGCTTGAACATTTTCTTAAGCTGACCCCTCCTCTTTGTGGGTCGGGGTGGCATCTATTTCTTTTTATACCAGTGAGTGTCCGGACTAGCTTATGTCATATGCACACTTCGACTAATCTTATGTTGTATTTTGTTGCTAACTTTGTTTGCTAGTGTCATGAAGGTTAGTTGGAACTTGGATACACTTGGAGATTTTGTGATCATGAGGAGCAATGGGCAACCTGTCTATAATTTTTGTGTCACTGTAGATGATGCTACCATGGCTATTTCACATGTCATTAGGTAATACAACTGCATCCTCCCTTAACCTACATGGAATTTACTTGCTGTTCCACTTATTCTCTGCTTGAATATTTCATTCACCTGTCGATTTCCTTTACGTTTTAACATGTCGGCTAATTTCCTCAGTATTTCCATTTCAGAGCAGAGGAACATTTACCGAATACTCTTAGGCAGGCACTAATATATAAGGTAATCTTATACCCCATTTTCCCTTCAGGTAGTTTATCTCAGATGCCAACCAAAAGGACTTTGATTTCTTTGGTTAATAAATGCTCCCATTTCAGGCTCTTGGTTTCCCAATGCCTTACTTTGCGCACGTTTCCTTAATTCTAGCACCTGATCGTAGTAAACTGTCGAAACGACATGGTGCAACATCAGTTGGTCAGGTAATCCTTTGGTTGCACAAGTCTTATTCCATGGGCTAAAGCTTATATTTTGTGTGATATATGATGTCTACTAGTATATATTTCCATATTTTTCTTGAAGTTCTTATTTAATTGGGATATGCATTTTTACTTAGAAATGAATACTCCTGATCTCTGACAACTCTGCTTTACAGTTCAGGGAGATGGGATATCTGCCTGAGGCTATGGTTAACTACCTGGCTCTATTAGGCTGGGGGGATGGTACCGAGAATGAGTTTTTTACTCTCGAACAACTTGGTTGGTGATTCTATTTTTGTTTCTTTTCTCTCCTTCCTATCTTTATTCCATTGATTCCTAAATTTTGTTTCTAAGTTATTATTTGGTTGTCTTCTTGCACTTATAGTGGAAAAGTTTTCAATCAGCCGTGTAAACAAAAGTGGTGCTGTTTTCGATTCTACTAAGTTAAGGTAAGATGAGGAATGAGTTGATTGTAAATGGGTACAATTTTTCTTGCTCAAACTTCAACAATGTAACTAAAATTTTGGTCGTTTGTCAAAATGCATTTGTAAGTAGCTAGTCTGTTTGTATTTGAATGACAATTGCAATTAAATTCGTAACCAATGGAAGCTTTAGTCGTCATAACTATTTTTCTCGCAATGCCATCTGTGAAAACTAGGTGGATGAATGGTCAGCATTTGAGAGCTTTTCCATCCAAGGAATTGACCAAGCTTATTGGTGACCGTTGGAAGAGTACGGGTATCCTGACAGAATCCGAGGGACCATTTATTGAGGTAAGAAGCTATTGTGTAAGAATTACTTTTGGACAGGAAACTGAAAATATTATTGGTATAAAAAATTTATCACAAAAAAAAGGTAAATATGATGTCCACAGAGGACAAAAGGAGCTTACAGAAAACTGAGAAAAGGACTCCAATTGACCCAGGAACTATTTACCTGTCTGCTTAACTTACATGGGATTCTTTGTATCATTTTTTGTAACGATATTCATGCTTGTCCCCAAAGGGTGACACAGTTGGTTGAAGACTTGGGCTTTAAAGGTGTACTCCCCTCAAGGTCCCAGGCTCGAGACTCATCTATGACATTAATTTGTAAACACCTCCCGTGTTTCATTTCCTTTGATATTTCCCGGTGCCTAGCCTAGGAATGGGTGTGAAAAAAAAAAACTAAATTTATGCTTAGTGTAATCAAGCTTTTGCGCATGTGCTGGTTGCTTTCAATTTTTTTTTTTTTATGTATATGGAAATGGTGCTTAATTTATTGATGAATTTCAATTAAAAAAAAATCCCTTTCATAATGAGTGCTACAATCATGTAATCATTGCAAGGGGATGGTTTAATTTTATACATAGGAATCAGTTCAGCTGCTCAAAGATGCAATTGACTTGGTAACTGATGCTGACAAGGCGCTCTCGAACCTTCTGTCCTATCCTCTACACACTACTCTGACAAGGTTCGTTGAATTTCATGCATATTTTCATTAGTTCCACCTGCCATGATATTCTTTTCCAAAATAAGACTAGAAAGTGGGTGAAGAGCTATGATTTCAGCAAACCTCCTTGATTCCTTTGAATTTTTTGTCTTTCATTGTGGCAACCCACTCTTTTATCATATGGATTTCTTCAGTCTTATTGATCTTGTCTGATCTAGATAGGGTAGGAAATAGAATGCGAGATATTGAGGGACTGCGATTTTTTTTTTTTTTGGATGACAAATAATTTCATTTGTTTACGAACTTACAAAAAAGAGGTAGGACCCCAGTGGAAAAGATTACAAAATCCCACTCCAATTAGATAGGAGGATAGATAAGTTATAGTGTGAGAAGAGGGAGACTGTTTACAAAAGTCATAACCAAAGTCTAAAACAACAACATTCTCAAGAAAATGATAATAAGTGTTATCCTTATCATTGATAATAAATGGTCGAATGAAGCTTTCTCAAAGCACTTTCTTCTCCTTTTTAAAAGGGTGGCCCATGAGTGTGTAAGAGAGGAGATCTTGGGTATTCATAGGTAGAGGACATTGCCAATCGGGACGAATGAGATCCCAAAAGTGAGAAGAAAAATTGCATAGAAGCATGATATGAGATGGACTTTCTGAATTGTTCTTGCGTAAGATACACCAGTGGGGTAAATGGGAATTTTGTTGTTGTTTAAAACCGAGAAATCAGAGTTTCGATCCAGTATACCCGGGTAACCTGTTAGAAATGGATGGTTGAGAACTTTCCTACTGCCTGCAGTTCAGAAGCTGAACCTCTTGTAGAAGATAAGCTTTCTGAATTTTCAGCAAGCCTCATAGCAGCATACGATAATGGCGAAATCCTCGGTGCGCTTGAAGAAGGCCCTTCTGGCTGGCAGAAGTGGGTGAAGAATTTTGGAAAATCATTGAAACGCAAGGTATGGCTTCAATTCATTGACATTTTATAATTTGAGTTCTCATTTACTAAGTAGGAAAGTCAGAATCCCCTCTTCTTAATTTGACCACCAATGGCAGGGGAAATCTCTTTTCATGCCACTCCGGTTGTTGCTCACTGGAAAAATCCATGGCCCCGATATGGGGGCGAGCGTGATCTTACTCCATAGAGCCAGATCTTCCGGTGTCGTTGCTCCTCAAACCGGGTTTGTGCCGTTGAATGACAGGTTTGAGATTCTTAGACAAATTGACTGGGAATCATTGAACAAGGACAGCCCTCAACTAGAGTCAGCTGCTCCTGCGGCAGTTTCCAACTGAGATTTTCTTACAGTTTTGATCGGCTTTTTCAATGAATTGTTTAGGCATAAATTATATTTTCATGCTAATAATTTGTACTATTTTGTTATTGTTATCATGAGAAATAACCAACAGATGAGTTGTATTCTGTGTTTTGTAATGCAGCATCCAGTTTTCAGTTGCGTGGTTACATGCTGACGTTCTTGCCAATAATTCCCAGGATGTATTTGAATTTGAAATGGGTATTGATTTTTTCTTTTTAGAGAATTCGAATTTATCATCTCTCGATTATAAGTACATATTTCATGTCGGGTAAGTTATGTTTTTTTCTAACAAAAGGGTATGAATTATTCTTTCGATTATTAGTGAGAGCAAAAACTTGAAAACCAAAAATCTGAAATCTTTTTTTAGTTTTTGGAATTTGATTAAAAACAAATACTTCTTTAATGAAATATTACACACTTTAAAAATCATATTGAATTTTAAAAACAAAAAATAAAACTAAAATTGCGATTATTATGATTTTTTGTTTTTAAAATTTAAGTTTGTTTTTACTCAAATTTTCTCCAAGGTGATCCATCATTTCTACTATATAGTGTTTCCTTAAAAAGTAGGAAAATACTAACCAACTTTTAAAAACAAAAACAAACTTTTGAAAGCTATTTTTTTTTTTTTT
>JBBMEF010014606.1:0-20462 GCA_037832685.1 Sicyos baderoa | reverse complement strand
CCAGCAAGTTCTAACTTATCAGCATATGACTTCATGACACCTAAATATTCAGCCATTTTCTGAGACCCTTTACGACACTGTTGGAAACTTTGTCGAAGGTAATCCTCCTCTGCTCGAGACTGTGCACCAAAAAGACCTTGGATAGCAGTCCACAATCCACGAGCAGTTTTACACCCCATAACTTGGGTAGCTACCTCCTGAGTCATTGAGTTATAGAGCCAGCCTAATAATAATTGGTCTACAGCGACCCAAGCATCATGTGCATCATAGGAAAAAGAAGAAAGAACACCTAAACCTTCATTCATTGACATTGCATTTGCTGGAAAGTTTTGATTTTCAGCCATATTTTTAGAAAATGGAGAAAAAAGAGTAAATTGACCTGTGGGGCCCACGCTGATGTCACCAGCGCCTGACGCTGACGCAATCCCTGACGCGCTGACGCCACCGCCTGCTTTCTCTGTCCCACGACCGGTCCTCCTGCAGCAAATTCGGCAGAGCCTCCACTGCCAACGCCACCTGCGCTGGCTTGATTGGTCTGTGTCAGACCTGACACCTGCACACTCCCACCTGCGGCTGTGGGTGTAAAGAAACCTCCAGCTGTGGGTAAATTTCTCTGAGGGCATGGTTCTTGCCCATCCAAATGCCCAATTAACCTATAAGCTCTCAAAATAGGTAGAGCTAGGTTTTGCCACAATAAAAAATTCGACCTATCTAGTTTAATGGTCGTCATGTGACCTAGAAGTTGATTCAACGGTGGGGTACCAAATTTAGGGTTTGAAAAGGCGTTAGCCATGATGATGCTCTGATACCAAGAAAAGGTCTAAAGCCAATTGGAAAGATAATATATATTTGATAAATATTCTGTACACCCCTCATGCCCTTTATATAATAGGGAATGAGTAAATAAAAGAATAAATTAAATACATTAGGAACCTTCTAGATTGTTTAACCTAATATCTAAAATACATTAATAATAAAAGAGATTATATAATATATTATATTATATCTTCACATAACATTTGTATTTCTCCTTGTTTAATTGGAGTTATTGTGGAATGATTAAGACATTTTAAATCATGTCAAATATCATTAATTCAATGGTCAACTTCAATCTTGCATACATTGACTTCCGAAGCATCAAATGGTTCTTCTTCCCTTGAAATGTTTTCTAGCACATGAAATGGATTTTGAACTGAGGTTATCCATTATTGAAGGTGAAGAATGAATGCTTGCTGAATCTTTTTCTCTTTGGATCGTGTAATAGGTTCAAGTGATACTTGTGGAACTTCATGATACTTATCAATATAAGTTGTAGTTTGAAGGATACATGGAAATGTAGAAAAAAAGAGTCATTGTTCTTTCTTAAAGCCTAGAGCTATGTTTATTTGCAATTCTATGTTATTAGGTTGCATGTTTCTATCATGTATCCTCTACTTCGCATTTAATCCAGGTAATTGGTTGTCTACTTGAGATGTTATTTAGCTACATGTGTGTTGATATAATTCCATGTGTAGTTGTTAGGTTAGCTTGGTTGTAACTGATAACTCTCATTAAGAGAGTTATGTGGAATGCAAAAGCATCTGTTTAGCATCATAACCACGTTTGAACTGAAGGATTATATATTGAAAATAATTTTAATGATAAGAAATTATAAATTATACAAGGGATAAGAATTGGAGAATGAAACTGAATTTACTCATGAATGTGTGTAATTTGTGCCGGCTGTATTATAATTTACATTTCATATAATTTTTTGCTAATTCAGTCCTAGCTATTGCTAAATGAAAATATCTCAATAGTAGAAGAAGTGGAGAAATGAGCAATGTCAGATTCATGCAGCAACATTGCATTCCGTAAAATAATTGTAAGCATTTGTGCATGTGGACAAATACGAATTTTCACTCATTCTTTAAACATCTAAGCCAAAATGCCTACAACTAACTTGGCCTTAATTACAACTTGATTAGTCTAAGTAATTTCATCATTCACTTGCATCAATATTTCTTTAGGATGATCATATGCTGATTCGATTTTAATTAAAAGTGAGTTGTGAACTCCTGCGTGTGAAAACGTCATTTGATGTGCATGGGTGAGAATAGTTGTTAGAGAAATTCGCATCACAATATTAGTTCAATATTAAATGAGGGATAATTGGAGAGAGAATGATGACGTGTCAATGTTGATTTTGCTAAAGCGAAACTCTTCTCTGATATAGCTAAGTGTGTGAATCTCTAAGAATTGCGCAAGTATACACAGTCCTTGTTGTAGCAAGTTTTAATGTAAGTAAAGGTCATCTCCACAGGGAAAAGTGTTAACTTATGCTCAAGCGAAATTAAGATAGTTTGGTAACGAATGGTTTAGTATTGGAATATGATTAGACGAAGTAAAATAAATATAAAATGAACATTGGAAGAGGAATAGGGCTTTTCGGATGGTTTCGCTTAAGCGAAACAACACACTACAACGTGAAATACTACTTGCATCTCTTTGGCTCTCTCGAGCTCTAGAAGTTGGCTTTCTCAAGCTCCTCGTTTGGTTCTCTCGAACTTAAACTCGCTAAACCAAGCAACACAACACTAGGCGAACCTTATCTCTAAGCATTCAAATTATATGCAAGCGCTAACTTAGCAAAACCTAGCGTTATAACATGCAAGTTCGTTCTATCACATAAGCTTCGCTCGAAAGCGAAACAAAGCTAACACAACATGCATAATATTCGTTCGGCTAGAAGTTTAGCTTAGGCGAAACTTCCCTACTTGCCTATTTTCTTCCAACGAACTGATTAACTACTCATGGCATAAAGTAAAGGCAAGACGGTAGAAAAGCATGGAAATATTTTTATTGAAAGCGTGTAAAAGAGTTCGCTACAAGTTATGCTAAGACGAAAGTAAGAAAGCAGTAATTGGAGAAACAAGGTAAGATGTATGATGCCATGTTATAATGCCATGCTAGGTTCTATCTATTGCCTCTGAATATGTGAAAGCATGATGTATGTATGTATGTTGATTGAATGTTGTATCTTAGTTAGAGTTTGCAGAAGTCATCATCCGGGCTAGTGTGATAGTTAATGCACCCAGGCAGGG
The DNA here is from genome assembly GCA_037832685.1 of Sicyos baderoa. Lineage (NCBI taxonomy): Eukaryota > Viridiplantae > Streptophyta > Magnoliopsida > Cucurbitales > Cucurbitaceae > Sicyos > Sicyos baderoa. The sequence continues at coordinate 17,379 of JBBMEF010014606.1, read as the reverse complement.
ATGCGAGGCAGTACTCCGTCTCTGACCTATCCCCATGGTTTAGCTAACCATGGAGGTAGCCCAGTCCACAATCTTGGGTGAGTGGCCAAAGGTTACCTATCAGGTTGGGATGATGACGAGGCTAGTCTCGTCCTCAACCGTCGACACGATCTCAGCGTGTCGGTAGTAGCCCACGATTTTCGCATGAATGGGCTTGGACTGATCCTTTGGGTGAGAGCCTACCCTTGGCGTATCCTAGTCGAGGGCGTATGGTGGTTAGGGCTGACAATAATTTCGTGCCGAGGTCTCGCACCCCTGTTGTTCAGTGACACCGATCCGAGTCTTTAGGTCATGCGAACCTGAACCAGGGCAGTTAGCCCTAGACCCACCTTCTACATGGTACCAGCAGCATGTGGTGTATGCAGTACGTTCGTTCCAACGCTGAGTGGAGAGCTCCCTCGGGATTGCGAGCTAGTACGCCCACAGTTTCTTAGCCCAGTAGAGCGAGCAAGACGAGAAGATGTTTTGAAAGTAAGAAATAGAAAGAAAGTAAGAAACAGAAAGAAAGTAAGAACGAGAAAGAAAAGTAAGAGTTTCGTTTAACTTGTATACGCTATGCTAGATGATGAGTTTTAACGTGTTGTACCCCGGTCGGGGATTCTTACTGAGTAAACTAGTTTTACTCACCCTTATTACTTGTGGTTCCACAGGTAACTTGGAGCAGCGACGCTGATGAATGGAAAGACTGGGGAGAGATCATGGAATATGCTTCTGAATGCTTATGTTTTGAATATGTATTTGAACTCTAAGTTAATGGTTTAAAGATTTCATGAATGGCTTGCATTGTATGTAGACAGAGCACGGAGCCCTTAAGTTTTGTGAATGAACATCTGTATGGATTCTTTTGGTTTGATCTGAATAAAAGAATTGTTTAAGTTTTTAAATTCTCTGGCCAGGGAGGCTTTATAAAAGTATTTGCTTGGGACAGGTTCCTAGCTAAATCAGAATCACTTAACTTCTTGTTTTAAATTTTTAAGTACGAACCTATATGGTATTCATGATTGTTTAGTCCACTTTTAAGTCATGCATGTAGTAAAGGCCTAGGTTTAGGACCCTTATTCGGGTCGGGTCTTTACATCCCAATACTTCGTCCCTCATTGGATCAACATCATGCAGACCAGGTTTTAACTGTGCCTCATCTCCAAGGGGTTCTCTTGCTTCCGCACTGGCCTCGCCAACGCCAGCATCCACAATTTCTTCAACTTCCTCATCTCCGGTTGGCTCTCGATCTTCTCCATTCTCTAGCTCTGGAAAATCCTCCCTTGGACTTGCAAATTCTTCTTCATCTTCGTCTAGGTCTATGATCTGAACGTTGTCCCGAGCGTCAACACCTTGTTGATTTGCTTAATGAGTTGTATCCTCCGCTCGGGCTTCATCAAGCTTTACTTCTTTCACTAAGGGCTGGTTCGCTTCGCCCTTCACGCTAGCGCCCACAACAATCTGGAAAGGTGCCAAATGTGTGTCATCCGCTACACCTTCTGGCGAAATCTCGATTCCCCTCTTCCCCAGACACATCAGCCACAGAAGTCGAGTGTATCTCATCTCTCTTGCTCCCTTCGACCACAAAAGCCTTAGGGCTCGCTCTCACGCCTTCACCACTTCCATCCGCCATAAAGGCTTTGGGATCTTCTCTAACTTCTTCGCTTTCCTTCGCCTCCTCTTCTCGCTGAACGTAGCAGCAACCTCTTTTGCCCTCTTCTTCTTCTCGGCCTTTCTTCTCTTTCTCTCTTCTTCCTTCGCCATCAGCCTCACTATAATAGCCTTCATTTGGGCCATCTCGTCCAACAGCTCTTGAGGAATGACTGGAGACACGACCTCCTTCGCCGGCTCGACAGAAACACTCGCCTTTACGAGACTGGCATGTTCAACAATCTTTGTTGTCTCGGTCGTCTTTACTTGCTCTGATGACTTTGCCCTCTATGCAACCCTCGCCCCAGCATGCACTTCTACCCTAACAGAGGGTTCAGGAGACTTACTTGGTGCATTCTTTAGAGGAGGCGGAGGCATCTTTCGACTTGGTGAAACTGACTTGGTTCCTTCCCCGACCTGTCCTTTCTTTGTAGGCTGATCTTTTCCCTTCGCCACATCGCTTGGCTTCTCAGTTTTTCATGGTTGCATGAAGCGTGACAATGAAGCTTGCTTCGTGGGTCCTTCACCAGCTCTTCCTTGCTTTTCTGCCCCTCTAGAGACTTTCGTAGCGGCCAGACCAACGCTCGACTTAGCCGAAGCCTCAGCAGACTTCAACGGACTTTTCTTCTTCGTTGAACCATCTCCCGCTTGGTCTGGCTTTGGCGAGGCACTCTCCTCAGAGAAGAGTATCTTCCTCAACGCGACCTTCGAAGGGTCGATCTTGCTTTTCTGACCATGCTTTGTCAAATCGACGTTCGTGGGGTTCTTTCCGGCCATGTCTGAGTATGCACGAAGGGTTTTGATCGACGGTTGAATGGAGAGGATAATCGGAGACGAACGGACTCAGAGATCGTAGCTCGAACAAATCAGAGAAGATAGGATTTAGGGTTTGAAAGCTCGAATGTGTAAAGAATGAGAAGGAGAGGGGGTTGGGTTTATATAGAGGTGCAAATTAGGGCAACGACTCTTTGACGGGACGCTTGGGAAGCGACGCACGCTAGCTGGATTCGGAGAAGCAAAAGCGACGAGAGATCTGGGCCCTTCAATTTTCCATCATGACGACACGTGGCGAAGAGGGGCGGCTTGTGTCATGCGGCGCACGCGTGGGCGTGCAGAATCCTAATGATTACCATGACCTCAAGCTGAGGCTCCAACGGTTATAATTCTGACGTTACCCCGTGATATCAATGAAGAACGATGCTTAGCATGGGCGAAGGATAGCGGAAGCGACGAAGAGAAATATGAAATTCTTTCCAGTGACCAGATCCTTCGTTTTAGCGACAAAAAGTAATAAAACGGTGAAACTAACAAGAAAAACTTAAAACATTTCTACAACTAAAATATGTACAAACTAAAATCTACTAACCTGGTATGGAGCAATTTTCATGAAATTGATGAAGATAATACCTTTGCTCCAGCGAATCTATCATGCGAGAGGCCAGATAATGATCTTATGTGGTGCCTCATCCTTAAAACTTGTATGATCTTTCTCGAATGCTCAAACAGCTTCGCATTATCACCTGAAATTGAGATTGATTGCAAACACATTAAATTTTCAACATTAGCGACATTACATACTAGGGGTGCACAAAAACCCGACAACCCGAAAAACCCGAACAACCCCAACCCAATTTGACGGGTTGGGTTGGGTTTAATACATAAATGGGTTGGGTTGGATTCAAAATCATGAAATTTTCATGGGTTGGGTTGGGTCAAGGGTTGACCTAAAATCAACCCAATCCAACCCGACCAACCCGAATTTATCATTTAGTTTAAAAAATATATTTTTTTACCTATAACATAACTATTATATTATTTAATTATTTATATTATATGTATATGTATATGTATATTTATTTTATTTTATTATTATTGTTATATTTTATATTTTTTAACATTTTTTAAACTTTCAACTTATTGATGAGGTTTCAAAGTTAGGTAAGCTTGATTTTCACATTTGCAATAAGAATCTACTTATGTTAATATTCGTTTTAAGTTTCTAGGAATCAAAAAAGGGATGTTAGATGCAAATCTATGAACCTGATAACCCAACCCAACCCAACCCGAAAATAAAGGGTTGGGTTGGGTTGGAGAATTGACCAACCCGAATTTTTAGGTTGGGTTGAAAATCACCCCAACCCAACCCATGTTCACCCTTATTACATACCTCGTTCATCAAGTCTTCGTGAATTGTCTCATTCACTTGGTATTGCTCCACCCAGAAGTTGTCAACATATGGTTCATCATCCCCCCTTAAACATAATTTCTTGAGGGCATGGAGATGGAGGAATTTCAAGCGAGGTAAAATTATCCCTGGAACTTTCTTCAGCTTGAGGTATTTGGATCAACTCATCAACAACGAAGTCTTCCTAAAAAAGCATCAGCTCAGCCATCGCTTCATCATAATATTCCGCGAATATTTCTTTGAATGTTTGATCAGGCTTCGCTGGAGCGAACGTTTCGTTCTCCTTGGATTCATCTTGAATGCCTTCCTCGATCATTTCATCATTTTCCATGTACGTGAGAAATTGCTTCAATTAAGCGAACATTTCTTCGTCATTGGGCATCCCCACAACAGGAATTTGTTCGGCTTGATGGAATTTCCCAAATTCTTCTAATGGTTCACATTCCTAATAGCTCATCAACTGAGGTTCGCATATATTGCTTCGTTCAACTCCTTCGTTGGTCAACATCATTTGCTGAATTTGAATGTTATTGTTGTCCATTTTGGTGATGCTTGTTCTAAGAAGTTCTTCCAACGATTGTTCAGGAGTCTATTCAAACATGGGTTGTTCGTTATATGCGAACTCTGTGTACCCACTAGGAGCGAACTCAGGAATAAAGTCTTGATGGGTTTGATCAAATAGGATATCTTGAGCGAAGGCTTCGCTACATAAGTTCTCCGAGGGGCTCCGTTCAGTAGGAGCGAAGTAAGAATTCGCTTGATCGAATTCTACTGGTCGCATCTTTGTGTTGCATTTTGCAAAATCTCATATATTGTCAAGTCATGATTTGTAGGGCTCTCTTCGCAACTGTGGTTGTACGTCTCCACAAAACATTTGACTCTGAAAGTCCGTTGAATAATTATCTTCTTGCCAAGCGGATTCTGTACGATGTTTGTTCTGCTGAGCTATTGTCTCTTCAACATATTGATTCAGATAGACGAAGTTATACAAGTTTCCTTGATAATTCTCCATCTGCAAAAATCTTTGACGAAACAGCTTGGCTGTAACGAAATCAAGTAACGAAATCCAAACTTTTGGTAACACCCACAAGAAAGGCAGAGTTGAATTTGCTAGCTCTTGAATTAAGCACTACTCTCTAAACTACACTTAAATACTAGTTTTTGAACTAATCCCCGGCAACGGCGCCAAAAACTTGTTAGAGAAATTCGCATCACAATATTAATTAAATATGAAATGAGGGATAATTGGAGAGAGAATGATGACGTGTCAATGCTGGTTTCGCTAAAGCGAAACTCTTCTCTAATATAGCTAAGTGTGTGAATCTCTAAGAATTGCGCAAGTATATACAATCCTTGTTGTAGCAAGTTTTAATGTAAGTTAAGGTCATCTCTACAGGGAAAAGTGTTAACTTATGCTGAAGCAAAATTAAGAGAGTTTGGTAACGAATGGTTTTGAATTGGAATATGATTAGACGAAGTAAAATAAATATAAAATGAACATTGGAAGAGGAATATGGCTTTTCGGATGGTTTCACTTAAGCAAAACAACACACTACAACGCGAAACACTACTTGCTTCGCTTTGGCTCTCTCGAGCTCTAGAAGTTGGCTTTCTCAAGCTCCTCGTTTGGTTCTCTCGAACTCAAACTCGCTAAACCAAGCAACACAGCACTAGGCGAACCTTATCTCTAAGCATTCAGATTATATGCAAGCGCTAACTTAGCAAAACCTAGCGTTATAACATGCAAGTTCGTTCAATCACATAAGCTTCTCTCGAAGGCGAAACAAAACTAACACAACATGCATAATATCCGCTCGGCTAGAAGTTCGGCTTAGGTGAAACTTCCCTACTTGCCTATTTTCTTCACACATGCAAGACAGTAGAAAAGCATGGAAATATCTTTATTGAAAGCGTGTAAAAGAGTTCGCTACAAGTTATGCTAAGAAGAAAGTAAGAAAGTAGTAAATGGAGAAACAAGGTAAGAAGAAGCCTGATCGGAGATGTCTCTCAACAACTCTTCCTTTGCTCCACTGACATTCTTTACTTCACGATCAACCTCTGCAAAAGTTGTCCAAGTTGGGACCACTTCCTTCGTCAGGGGTGATTTCGTTTAGTTTCTCTACGGCGAAACTATGTCAGGAGGTTACTTGTTGGGTTCTGGTTCGTTAGCTTCATATTGACGAAGGGGTTGCTTCGTCTGGTTGTCTTCGTTGAATGTTGAGACGAGGTGTGTTTTGCTTCGTGATGCTTTGTTATAACGAACACCTTCGTCATGAACTTCCCTTCGTTTCGCGAGAACTTCGCTTCGCTTCGTTAAATTGCTGCAAGCAAACTAAGAAGAATCAATTCATTTAAACACAACATATTTGCACACATTCAGGCACTTTTGCTTGAGCCAAACTACTAAAATACATCCTACTCAGAAAAGCATAGGATGTTTCGCTTAAGCGAAAGAATGTTATAACTGAGCGAAAGTTCATATTAATTCCATTAAATACTAGCAAATTCACCTAAAAATATATCTTATTTTCCTACTTTAACTCTCAATTCTTGAGAGTTATCACACCCTCAAACTTACACTATTGCTCGTCTCTAGAAATAGCTTCATTCTAATTCTATAGCTTGAATAAAGGGCAACCCGAGTCTCACTAACTAGAGAAGATATTGGTTTATTGTATTCCCTTGTAATTTCTTAAAAGAGAAGTATACTAACCTAGCTTTCATGCCAAAAGAAGCAAATAACATTATATATATTTCAATAATTAAGAAATTGCAAGCTCCAAGAAGCAAATAACATTATATATATTTCAATAATTAAGATATTGCAAGCTCCAATCACCTACCCTTAAATTGTTGTTGAATTAAAAAAAAAATATAACTCTCATTGCTTGAATTTATATTATTGTGGTATAATTTAAAATCAAAATGAAAGGAATACGATGGAGTTTTATTGTTTTCATCTCACGAAAAGCAACCAAAAAATTTATGAAAATGCACTTTTTTTTTAAGAAAATATTTTAAAACAAAAGGTTAAAAATAATATTTAGGTCCCTAAGACTTTCATTTTTGTTCAATTTTAGTCTCTAAACTTTCACATGTCTAATTTTAATCTCTCAATTATCATTTTTGTTCCATTTTAATTTTTAAACTTTTAAATATGAACTTTGACTTTGTTCCACTTTAATCCCTCCTTTTATAAGCCGATAATTTTCGGCTAAAATAGAAAAACTCACCTCCCCATCTCATTTTTTGTCATTTTTTCTTCACTTTTACTTCTTGTTCATCTCAAAAAACGACAGAGTAAAAAACATTCCTATTAAAATGGAGGGAATTAAAACATTCACTTTTTACTACTTAAGCTTTCGTCAACCGAGTCAATTTAAACAAAGTAGACTAAGGTAAATTATAAACTTATTCATTTAATTTAGAAGAAGTTAAAATTTAGTGTTTAAGATTTAGAATTTAATTTCATGATTTGAAAAAAAATGGTTAAAAAATAATTTAATAAAACTTGTAGAAATAGTCCCTACTAATCATTAGCAAACTAAATAGGTAAATATATAAATAAATGATGTAACCTTTTTTTATCCAAGAGGATATGAAATATTTTTAAAATTTGTATCAAATTATAATTTTTAAAAATTATAGTAAAATGATGACAACTTTTTACGAGCATAGGAATTAAAAAAAAAAAATTAAAAAACAAAAAAAAAACTTAAAAATTACGAACTATATATTATTTTTCTTTCCAAACCATACGATAGAGTTTATATAATTTATTGAGGACACTATTTAATATTATTACTTCGCCGGAACGACGTTGTTCCGTTCCGCTGTGTCACGCACGCGCTAAGTCTCTTAGTTAGCCATACTGGTGCTAGCCATACTGGTGCTAGCCATACCCGGCGCGTTAACCTCAACCGACTTCATGGCCTTTGCATGTGGTGGTGGGTTGCTGGCACTGCCCTCCGGTTTCTCATCTCGTCCCCTCTTCACCTTCTTCGCTTTCAACCAAACCCCAAACAGTTTCACAGTTCCGACGCCGTTATCTTCATCGTCTTCCTCCTCTTCCTCCGCCTCCTTCTGTCCCTCACATTTCACAGCCTCGCCGTTGTTCCCTTTCTTCACCATGTTGTCGATCTCATCCGCCGCCACCTTATAAAACAAAATATAAATATAGCTATTTTATTGGATTGTAGGATAGTTATGACATATTATTCACTACAAACTTATTAAATTGGTCAAATTTTGAAAATAATGATGAATATGAAATAGTTGAGAACCATAATTATTGATATTAATGATAATTGTGTAATGATAATTAGAGGTGAACATGAGTTAATTAAATTAGGTTGGGTTGGAGAAATTTTCAACCCAACTCAAATTTAGGAGTTGGTCATTTTTTCAATCTAATTTAACCCAATTACAGAGACAATCTAACTCAATCCAACCCAACTATATATTTTTGGATTTTGTTGAATTGAATCATCTGTTTATCAATACATATACATAACCAAAATACAATCTCTAATCACCATCATATCAAGTTAATGAAATGATATAAATGTTCAATATGCAAAACATTTGATCAAAATTCACTCACTATTAATACTATTATCATGATTCATATGAAAGATCTCAATTATATAACATAAAATAAATAGATAAATAAAACAACAAAAATAGATGAGATAATTTAACTTTCTTAAAACAAATAAATAATTAAAATGAACAATAGATGACATATTTAGTATAAATGTTTATGATGATCATTATAAAGACTTAAAAATTAAAAACATATTTCAAAATAAAAAAAGTCTAACAATAATAATTAAATAAAAAAAAATATATATAATCTAAATATTAAATAACATAACAATTATGATATAAATATAAAAAATATTTTTAAATTAAATAATAAATTTAGGTTGGTTTAATTTTAGATCAACCCTTAACATAATCCAACTTTTGAAAATTTAATGATTTTGAATTCAATCCAACCCAAAAATGTATTTAACCAAACTCAATCATCAAATTGGATTGAGTTGATTGGAGTTACTCCAATTATCGAGTTGTCTGAACACCCCAAATAATAATACCCAATACTCTAATAATAAAATTAAAATAGGTGAATAAATATAAGCATTACATTTGTAGTTATAATTATTTTGTTGGAAGCTGAAATCAGGTATACAAATTTCGTATTTCATATTCGTTAAAGAGAATTGATATTATATTTCATGTACTCAAAAGTGATGCAAAATGAGAAGGATTATGATAATTTGTTTCAAAGTTATCACCTTAAAGTGTGCCGTCAGGAAAACAGCATACTCCTCGCACTGCTTCTTCTTCTCCGCTAACTCACCGCTCAGCATTTGGTTTTCCTTCTTCAACTTCTCGATGTCCGCAGTGAGGTCGGCGAACATGGTTCCCGTGTCCACCGATCCCAGATTGGAGCTCGAGGTCGACCCAATGTCCTCACCGGAATTGGAGGGAGAGTTTCCCCCTTCGCCGGATTTGTGCGGCGATGTCGTCAGCGTCTTGCGGCGGCGGATTTGGGCGAGGAGCTCCACCTGCCCTCGCCGGAAATAGTCGTTGGCGAATTCCCATTTGTCTGACCCGATCTTCCGAAACCCCTGATGATTACGGTTATATCAAAATCAACCAATTTTCATAACCATTTAACCCCGTTTGATAATTTTTTTTATTTTTATAATTATTTTATTATAGATTTTTTCTTACTTAAATATTTATAAGTAGAAAAAAAACTACATCTAAAAACTTAATTTTGTTTTTAAAATTTGGTTGTGAGTTTGAGGTTATATCAAAAAGAAAAAAATTTCTAAAATATTATGTATGCGGACGAACGGAACCATGCTGTCATTTAGCAGTTACGGAAAAAAGTAATAAAAGGATGAACAGAAAGGTGTGCATGACGAAACACGTGGCAATAAAATGTGTGTAGAAGGTACTGGAAGCCGCTCCACCAAGTTGACTTTTCAACGCAAGTATAAAGCTACGAATAAAAAAGAAAAATACTCTGTTTAAAATAATATTTTGGTCTTCTATTTGATAATTAAGTCTTAGACTAAAACTATAATCAATCAATTACTTCGATTACAATCACTAATTGATTCCGTCAAAAAAAAAAAAAAAATCACTAATTGATTATTTGTTTTTAAACCATCAATTGATTACTTCATTAGTATTATCAATGGAAGTCATAAATTACAACTTATTAAATTTAGACCTTTTTTGTTAATAATTTTATTTTCACCCTTCTTTTTTTTCATTTTTGCAAATATTTTTAAAACTGACTTTTGCATAATTTTTTAAATTTTAATTTTGATTATTGAGTTTTGTTTAATTTGAGTTGTTTGAATTTCAAAATATTTGATTTTAGCCAAAGTTAGAGTATAGTTTTATAATTTTAAATTCTAAATAAAATTTGTGGTACTAAATAACGAGACATAAATATTAAGGATGAGTATGCTTGTTAGTCATAAAAAAGAAGTAATTCTATTTTAAATAGTAAGAGACAACATAAAAATATTAAAAAAGATTTGATGAACATTAAGAACTTCATATATATACATATATGCACGAAATGAGTTGTGACCAAAATTGAGAGGGTGCATGCATAAGAAGGAAGAGAGAATGATTATGAAAATATTAATGTATAAGGTAGGAAATGAGTAAAAGGGAGGCGGCTTACATATGTATTAAGCTGGCGGACAAAGCTGGAGAAATTGTTGTGTTTGAAGTAAATGGGAAGGAATTGTTCAGAGAAATGGGAGAGGCTCCACACGATGAAAGTGTCTCCGGTTTCACTCCACGAAATGACGTTGTTGGTGGCCGGGTCGTCCACGATTTGGAACGTCTTGCTCAGAAACGGAGCCGGGGGCAATTTATTTGCCATTGATGATCAAACAAAACACACACAGAGAAAATTAATTATATTAATTCAAATATGGAGCACATAATAAAACTAATACTTACAAGCCCGCCTTTTAAAGATCTGGGCTTTCTTCTAGAAGCTTGGGTTTAGGGAATAATAAATAAAAAGCACAACATAAACAACCTTCCAAACAAACTTAACCTTCCTACCTCCATCTCGCTACTATACCATTTATTTTCTTCTTTCTTTTTTCATTTTTCATTTCTTTACAAATTTTAAAATTATGCTTTGAAATTTTAATTTTTTTAGTTTCATCTAATTTAAAATTTAATTTTTGTTTTTCCTAATTCTTATTACATATATGAAAACTAACTATCATGTGTGTTGATTATTAATTAAATTTATTAATTGTGTTTTAAATTTAGTATCTTATTATTTTATTCATTAATTCTTATTTAGTATCTTTTATTATTAATGGTGTTTTTATTCTTTGGCGATTAATTAGATTGTGCAATAGTGCGATAATGATTCTGGATTTTAGGTAGTGGAATTCTAGGCTTTATTTTTAGGTTGTAATTCTGGCTATAAATTATTTAATTTAAAATCAAATAAATAAGGCCCGTGTGATAACCATTTGATTTATTTTTTTTTTGTTTGTTTTTTAAATTTAAGCTTATTCTCTCTCAAATTTCTTACAATGTGCCATTCCTACCATTTATCCATCTTTGTTTAAGAAAGTAGGAGAATACTAACTAACTTTTAAAAACAAAAACAAACCTTGGGAAGCTACTTTTTTTTGTTTTTAAAAGTTGGTTGGTCTTCCCCTACTTTCTTAAGAAAAGATGTATACATGGTAGAAATGATGAAACAAATCGTAGAAAATTTGAGAGAAAATAGGCTTAGATTTGAAAAACCAAAAACAAGAAAGCAAATGGTTATCAAACGGGGCCTAAGAGAGTTCCAACAAATTCTTCTCTTGAGTTTTTTATCTCTTCCAAATACTATTTTCTTTCTTGTCAAAAGTAACATAACTCTACCGACATCTTGTACGATTTAGTAACCATGAAGTTATAGGTTCGAATCTCCCCTCCCCCAATATTATTGTATCAAAAAAATACTACTTTCTTTCTTCTGTTAAATTAATTTTCCTACAATGTGTATATATTATGTGATTCTTTTTAAAATAAAATCTAGCTTTTTAAAAAATTTATTTTTCCTCAAAATTATAAGAACTAACTAATAGTATGGTTCGGTCATGCAATTAGTTATCTGGTCTAATGTTAATTCATTTTTACCCCACAACACGATTTTTATCCCTGGAATAATCCCCTTCCCCCAATTTAAACTAAAAAATAAAAAATAAATAAATAACAACCTAACTTATAATGTACGGACTTAAATATTAAAATATTGCAGGATAAAATATAATTTTATGATTATTGTATTTAAGTTTTGTTCTATTTTATTTTATAAATGTCAAATTTTAATTTATTTCTGTTGCAGTTAATATTTTTAAAAAAATCAGAAAAATTAACAAATGTTTTCTAAACGATGAGTATATTATAGCTTTGACAAGTTCCGTATAATTTTATTTGTGTAGCAGCCATAAAACTAAACAATAGCTTTTTCAATGTAAATAGTTGGCTTATATTATATTTAATAGGGAAGTTTCAATAGGTGAATGAGATATTTAGATAAATTAAACCATATAGAAAACTAAAGTTTAGGATAATCAAAATTTCGAAAGGTGTTGAAGAGAGGGAAGAAACAAAACCTGATGGGAATCTTTTGTTTTTTTTATTTCTTTTTTATTTGTGAGCATTCAATTTATATATTTACACCAACTATTTTTACTAAATAAATAGTCTTGCCTACATAATATTCATAAGTAAATGTTATGCATTAAATTAAAACATTTTTAGTTTCGTAAAAGCCTTTTGCTTGATCTGTGTCTAAACTGTCATTTTTTTATACAATGAAAAAAAAAAGTATTATTGAAATACAAAATCAGTTGAGTTGAGTTGAGGATGAAGACAGTAGGAAGAAATAATTCAAAGAATGGAATAATTTGGGAGTTGAGGAAATGTGAATATTTGCTTAATTTGATGGAAAATAATGCATTTAAATTGTGTTGTGCTTACATTTTACAAACATGCCGAAGCAGGAGAGTGCTTTTACTAAAATTTAGTAAATTGTTTTTTTCGTAAACCAGATAAGGATCCCATTTCGCCTAATTTTTGGCTTCACACTTGTCCAACAGTGTGCTTTGTAACCGTCTACATACCTGATTTGGTATCTTTTCTGTAAACCCCCTAAAATATTCAAAATTTTCTCTGTTTACATGCACCTTTTTCTATAATTCTGTTAGAATTTTTATTATTATTATTATTATTTTTTTAAATTTATACCAATGTGCGTACAAAATTTTATCATTCACCTTACCTCATAACATAACTAACATTATGATTTTTTTTCATTTTCTTTTTTAGAGTTTGATATAATGTATATTTATAGTTAAGAGGTATCAAATTTACTCTTTCAGAAAAATAAAATAAAATAAAAAGAGGTATGAAATTTACTCATCTTTAACTATTATCAAACTAAAAACAAGCTAATTGCATGTATTTCAAGAAAATAAAGTTATTTACACAAAATAACCCAACTCAAGATAGGTTTTAATACTGCTAAACTAGTTTAGAAAGTTTGATTTGTTACCTCTCAAACTATTTCAAGAAATATTATTTGAGAATCTTTCTGTTTTAACCAAGTATGTAAATGGGTGCGTAAAATTTGAAAAATGTAGATAATATTTTGTAAGGTCATTATTATCGATAAAAGTGATTTTTTTTTTTTTTTGAATTCGATAAAAGTGAAATTAAACAAATGTAGTTGACATTATTTTCAATATAAAGTTGAATAAGTTTAAATCTCCCTTTTTTTTTTTAAAGAGTTTAAATCTCCTCTTTAAATATTGTTATTATACTAAAAAAACAATCTAACATTTTCATTTTTTTTTTCAACATTGACAATATTTACAAAATCAATATTTAGGTATAAAGTGTCTTCTCAACTTACATTAATAATATTGTAGGATGATGTTAGGTATGTAGAGTAATTTCCAAAATAAGTGTTGGATTCAAATCTCGGAACTCCAATCTATTGTTAAATTAAAAAATAAAAAATAAAAAACTTTAATATATCTTTAGTGTTTATATGTACGAGTCGTACTTCTGTTTTTAGTAATAGTTCGCCTACCAAAAATCTTTGTCGAGCATGTTAACTAAGAGAAATTTATTAACATAACGTACGAATAGAATTTTTGGAATTTAGGTGGCAAATCATATCTCAAATTATTGTCGGAATCTTAAAAGCCAAAGTCGTTACATAACTAGAGACAATAAAGTTCTCTGAGAAGACCCGAATATCAAGGACATAATTAAGATCATTTCAGTAGATTCTTTTTCCGAATATGCATAAGATGGCGTCATATTATTACGACATTGAATACGAGATACATGACTCAATAAGGTTATGTTTACCCCTGAAATTAACGCGTTCTCTTGCTTTATTATTATTTTTTTAATTATTTCATCTGTAATGCTCTGAAAATTCAGTTTGACCCTATATGTACAGTTGTTCTCTCTTTCTCTCTCGGGTTTTCGATATGTTTTTGTTGATTCGTTGGTCTTAGGGGTATTTTGATCATTTTACCTCTAAGGACCATTTTATATATATTGTTTTCGAAGGTTTGTAATTTCAGAAATCCTTGGGCATTTGAGGAATTTAAGTTTTGTGTAGAATTGTAAAAGGGAATTCTTTGGGTTTAGTTTTATTAAAAGAAAAAAAAAAACTTTACATAGCCCATTTATGTTTTTTTTTTTTGAATAAAAGAAGAAAGCAAAAAAAGAAGGGAATTTGAGTAAAAGGGAAAAGAATAATAGAAAAGATGGAATTTGGGAAAATATAGCCCATTTAGAGTTGTGTTTTTTTAAATTAAAGGAAAAGAGAAAAAAAATGAGCTTTTAAGGAAAAAGAAAAAGAAAAAGAAAAAGGCAAACCCTAAATCTATCATCTTCAACCCTCCACCTTCACCTCAACACCATAACAGCCATCGCCGCCGCCCTTGCTCGTCGCCAACCACCGCACAGATCAGGTCGCACCGCCGTCCAGCCGCCTCTTGTAGCAAAGGTCGCGTCGCCTGATCGCACCCCACCGCAGCAGCTCGTTCGCAAGCCACAGATGCAGATCCGCGTGCGTCTCTGCAGGGTCCGGCTTGCGTTTCCACCGCCCGTACCACCTCTCCACAGCAGCACCACCACCGTCGCCAATGCACGAAGCTTTCGTCTGTTCGCGCGTAGTCGAACGTCGTTTTTCCGTGACTCTCTTGTCCTTGCAGCTCGACGTCCCAGCCAGCGTCATTCCGCTCTGCAGCTTCGCACCAGCGCTGATTCGGCTACAACTAAACTCATTTCAGCAGTCGCGTGCTCGTACCGTGTGTTCTCGGGGTAATCGACCCAAAAATATAAATAAGAAAATACAGCAGTGTAAAACTCATTAACCTACGCTCTTAACATGCTTCTATTCATGCAAAGTTAACAAAAACTCCTATAACGCAGTCATAGAAATAAACATAAA
The DNA here is from genome assembly GCA_037832685.1 of Sicyos baderoa. NCBI lineage: Eukaryota > Viridiplantae > Streptophyta > Magnoliopsida > Cucurbitales > Cucurbitaceae > Sicyos > Sicyos baderoa. Next base: position 1,993 of record JBBMEF010014606.1, on the reverse strand, counting down.
AAAGAAGTTAAATCGGATGATTTTTTTGCAACTACCAAAAGTTTTCAACTACAAACTACTCCTAAGGAAAAAAGTAAAATGGAATTGATGCGAATGTGAAGTGCACAGTCCCCTTGTCATCATCTTCCGTAAACACCACCAATACTTCCTCCTAAGGCTCGACCCTGATCCTTAGATCAAATTTGGCCATCCCATCAGCTCTCTCGACTTCAGCCTTCCTCTGGATATTTATAAGGTTGAATTACTTGGTCGGCAAGTTCAAATGAGTGGGAAAATCTTCATTAATGTAAATCTCTTGAATTTTGCTTGTAATTTCTTGATTGACACCATTTTAATGTTGATTAGAACTTCAGCTTTGTTTCCTTGTCGATGTCATTTTCTGAATGTAACTGCCATGTCAGCATGTCAGTCTTCACATTGAGTGTTGCCATTCACATTGCTAGTTCCTTCCAACGTACTGATAACTTTCAAATAGAGCATATTTAGGCTGCTTTAGTTTGCATTATTCTTAAGTTTAGGGGAAAAGTAGCGCGCGAGTTAGCAAGAATGCGAGGGAAAACATAGCAATTCGCATGCATACACATTTCGGCACTGCAAATGATATTTTGCAGAATTGACATATAAAAAGCGCTAAACATTCGCAAAATGCAGGATTATGCGAAGAATGAGATAAAGGAGCTAAACACGCGGATGACAACACACGATACGAATCACATATGCTGACATGGCAATTGCCTTCGAAAAATAACATCGACAAGGAAACAAAGTCATAGAATCCAATCAACATTAAAGACGATGTCAATCAGAAAATTATTAGAGGAAATCACGAGATTTGCATTATGAAGATTCTCCCGCTCGTTCCGACTTGACCACCAAGTAATTCAACACTATAAATATCCAGAAGAAGGTCAAATTCGGGTTAGCTGATCAGATGGCCAACTGATCTAAGGATTGGGGCCGAATATCAGGAGGAAGCATTGGTGGTGTAGCAGACGCTGATGTTAAGGGGACTACGCACTTCACATCCGCATCAATTTCATTTTACTGTTTTTCTTAGGAGTAGATTGTAGCTTTTGAACATTTAGTTGATGAATAAGATCTGCTGATTTAACTTCTACTTGTGTTTAATTCTATGTCTGCGTTATAGAAGTTTTAATTACTTTGCATGAATAGAAGCATGTTAGGGGCGAATATTAATAAGATTTACAATGCTACATTTTATTATTATACTTCTGCGTCGATTAGCTACCCACGCATAAGCCTTGCGATGATTTCGGAAGAATGAATTACATGTAGACCCAGTAAGCTATGATAGGTTATGTGGACAACTGTTCACTGTTTGGAGAGTTAGGAATAACCTCACTATTACTTGCGTTGTCTAGTTTTAAGATGGAGATCTGTTCGCTGGGTTAGTGGTTCGCAAATTGCGAATAATAAGTAAAGATTTATAGCGAATTGCAAATGCAAGTATACATTGTCGATTGCAACAAGTTTTAATAGTAAGTAATTAAGTCATCTCCACAGGAAATTATATCTTAGTTCGTTTATTTGTAAGTCGATGTAAATGCAAGGATTGTGATAACAAGTTGTCAATTTGTTATCGGATAAGATAGTTGTTGAAAGGTTTGGTTTTTGGTTGCGTGAAATAAGTAACAAAGCAGCAGAAGTTCGCAAGGAAGTTTTCGCAAAAATTAATTCTACAACTGCAACTAACGCCCAACTCACTTAGTCTCTCAATTCATTAAGCTCGTTGGATTTGTACTGAAATTCTAGTAAACCTTGTCTCTAAGCGAATGCGAATTCTAAACTCTCGTTTACAAAATACCTAGATTAAAGTAAAAAGATATTTACTTCTCTCGAAGCTAAATAGCAGAATCTCTCGATACTCTCCCTATACTTTTACATTTGGCACACGGCTTTCGTTGTAAAGTAACTTCAGCGAATTCTAAAATGCTAATTCTGAATAAAGTAAATGTAAAGCAAGTAAATAAAT
>JBBMEF010014585.1:0-20466 GCA_037832685.1 Sicyos baderoa | reverse complement strand
ACGGGTATTCGGTCCAATAAAATGAAATTGAGATCCGATTCAAGATTGGTGAGCCCAAAAGAGGCACCATCTTGAGGTGGAACCCCATAGTCTCTCACATATTTTTCCTCGTAATCTATTATTATTTCTCAAAGTTCCTGCAGTTGAATATCGTTGATGATTTTTCCATTTGGCCCCTTGCTTGCATATAGGAAAGCAAAATTCTCAAGTTCTTGGGTTTCATGTGGAATCCTTTATCTTGGGTCATGGAAGCTGCTGCCTTAATGGCTATAGTCTTGGCAAATGGTGGTGGAAGACCACCAGACTGGCAAGACTTTGTGGGGATCATTGCCTTACTTTTCATCAACTCTACCATAAGTTTTATTGAAGAAAACAATGCTGGTAACGCCGCTGCGGCACTCATGGCTGGTCTTGCTCCCAAAACTAAGGTAAAAATAGAACATACTTTTCCATGCCTCTTTAGGCTTTCCATCATCTGTTCATTAGTTTCTCAAATATTTTTTTTAAAACGCCTTATAGGTTCTAAGAGATGGTCGTTGGAGTGAGCAAGACGCTGCTATTCTTGTTCCAGGTGATATTATCAGTATTAAACTTGGAGATATAGTACCAGCAGATGCGCGTCTTCTGGAGGGTGATCCATTAAAGATTGATCAATCTGCTTTAACTGGAGAATCTCTCCCAGTCACCAAGAACCCCTCAGATGAAGTATTCTCTGGTTCTACATGTAAACAAGGTGAAATTGAAGCCGTTGTGATTGCCACCGGTGTGCACACATTTTTTGGCAAAGCTGCTCACTTGGTAGATAGCACCAATCAAGTTGGACATTTCCAGAAAGTTCTTACTGCTATTGGTAACTTCTGCATTTGCTCGATCGCTGTTGGAATACTAATCGAGCTTGTAGTCATGTACCCGATACAACGACGCAAGTATAGAGATGGGATTGACAACTTGCTGGTCCTTTTGATTGGTGGAATACCTATTGCAATGCCAACCGTTTTGTCTGTCACCATGGCCATTGGTTCTCATAGGCTTTCTCAGCAGGGTGCCATTACTAAGCGAATGACAGCCATTGAGGAAATGGCTGGCATGGATGTCCTCTGCAGCGATAAGACGGGAACCCTGACCCTCAACAAGCTAACCGTGGATCGAAGCTTGATCGAAGTCTTTGTCAAGGGTGTCGAGAAAGAGTATGTTATTCTTCTTGCAGCTAGGGCTTCTAGAACAGAGAATCAGGATGCAATAGATGCAGCTATAGTAGGAATGCTTGCGGATCCCAAAGAGGTGAAATTTGCTTGCATTTGATTTTTCTTCCTTCAATAAGATTTGAACATTGGATTCATATTACTTCTATATCTGTAACTTTTCAGGCACGAGCAGGAATTAGAGAGGTTCATTTTCTTCCATTCAATCCTGTTGACAAAAGGACTGCCCTAACCTATATTGACTCTGATGGAAGTTGGCACCGTGTAAGCAAAGGTGCTCCCGAGCAGGTAACTGCCTTTTTAATACTAACAGTTCTTGCAAAGTTAGTGAACTAATTGATCATCTTGACACTTTCTTCCAAGCAGATCCTAAATCTTTGCAACTCTAGGGAAGATATTAGAAGAAAGGTTCATGCAGTAATTGATAAGTTTGCAGAACGTGGACTTCGTTCACTGGGTGTTGCAAAACAGGTCTGTTCAGAATCAAAATTTCTAGTTTTTCTATTCCTAGTTGTTAGGTGACAACAAACATCTACAATATCTCCATTTAGATATGATATTGTCCATTTTGAACATTAGTCTCCATGACATTATTTTCGGTCTCGTATTAATGAGCATTAGTCCATTACTTATATATTATTCAAGATCTTTCTCTTAACTTAGTGAAGTAACACTTTGTTCGCATTAGCATAGCAACACTAGTCAGTCGAGTTCTTATGTTAATCTTTTAACATGTATGTAGGAGGTACCAGAAAAATCCAAAGAGGGCCATGGAGGACCATGGCAGCTTGTTGGTTTGTTGCCTCTATTTGATCCTCCTAGGCATGATAGTGCTGAAACCATAAGAAGAGCTCTGAACCTTGGAGTAAACGTCAAGATGATTACTGGTACTTACAAAATAAAATGCTATGGGCCTATAGATTTCTACTTTGTATACTCCATTAATTGACCGACAAGTTTTTCCGATTTCGTAGGGGATCAACTTGCCATAGGCAAGGAAACAGGGCGCAGACTTGGTATGGGAACAAATATGTACCCTTCTTCTTCATTACTTGGTCAAGACAAGGATGAATCTATCGCTTCACTTCCTGTGGATGAGTTGATTGAGAAGGCTGATGGGTTTGCCGGAGTTTTTCCGGGTGGGCTTTCTTTGCATTGGCAAGATGATTCATTTTGAAGTAATAATGTACATAGAGACAAACTCATTTGCTATATTTTGCATTGTGCAGAACACAAATATGAAATTGTGAAGAGGCTGCAGGAAAGGAAACATATATGTGGAATGACTGGAGATGGTGTTAATGATGCTCCTGCTTTGAAGAAGGCAGATATTGGAATTGCTGTTGCTGATGCTACTGATGCTGCTAGAGGTGCTTCAGATATAGTCCTTACAGAACCCGGCTTGAGCGTAATTATTAGTGCTGTGCTAACGAGTAGAGCTATTTTCCAGAGGATGAAGAACTACACGGTTAGTTCAGTTTTTTTTTTTTTTAAACAAATTCTGTTTTCGATTTGGTTTTAATCCTTTCACATTGATCTCTTCTGCAGATTTATGCAGTTTCAATTACTATTCGTATCGTGGTAAGTGATTATAAGATATGGAGAGTTAGTCGCTTCTAATCTTAACACTATTTCTTCTTATAATCTCTGGATGTTGCAGTTTGGCTTCATGTTCATTGCTTTGATTTGGAAGTTTGACTTCGCCCCCTTCATGGTTTTGATAATAGCCATTCTGAACGATGGTAAATTCACACGAATAGATTATTAACTCAAAATTTTTATGATCAGACTAATGATTTTGTGATTGATCTCTTAGGAACAATTATGACAATTTCAAAGGATAGAGTAAAGCCATCTCCACTGCCTGATAGTTGGAAACTGAAGGAGATTTTTGGAACTGGCATTGTGCTTGGTGGATACTTGGCACTAATGACAGTAGTATTCTTTTGGGCTGTGAAAGATACCAACTTTTTCTCGGTAAGAATTTTCATCTCTTCAATGGAAGTTAGAGTTGTGGGTTATTAATGGTGGTTCTAATTATTTCGTTGGCTTTAATGGAAGGAAAAATTTAATGTGAGACCGTTAAAGGATAGCCCAGAAGAATTGATGGCGGCGTTGTACTTACAAGTCAGCATAATCAGCCAGGCTTTAATTTTTGTGACGAGGTCTCGCAGCTGGTCATTCATGGAACGTCCTGGTCTCCTCCTAGTTGGAGCTTTCATCATTGCTCAGCTGGTAAGCAACCAGATTTTTTTTTTCATTCTTAAATACAAATGCTAAATTAGTGGCTTAACTAATGTGCCTGACCTTGTTCATTTCAGTTTTTTTTGACATCCAAATATTGTAAGGTCAGACGATATAACTTAATTTGTGACAATAGTTGAGATGCATGCAAGCTAACCTGAACAGTCACAAATATCAAAAAAGAAAAAGAAAGTTTATTGCTGAATGTTGTTTGAACTACTATTAATTGGTCTATAATGGTCAAAAATATTTAAGAGAGAATGCATTCTTCGTTCTTATTTGAGATATAGATAAAAAAAAAAAAAAACTTTTTACGAGTGTTATGAACAACTGGAAGTAACAGTTGTACATAGTGCGTGTAAACTAGTCTAGACATTGACGGGATGTACAAATTACGTACTAACAGGTGGCGACGGTGATAGCTGTTTATGCCAATTGGGGGTTTGCAAGGATAAAAGGAATGGGATGGGGGTGGGCGGGAGTAATATGGCTCTACAGTTTCGTAACGTATATTCCTCTTGACATTTTGAAATTCGGAATACGGTACGCTCACAGTGGGAAGGCTTGGGATACACTTCTTGAGAACAAGGTAAAATAAATATCAATAATCAATATGATTAATATCAATATTATTATTATTATTATTATTATTATTATTATGTAATTATTAATAATGGGAGTTAATTATTACACAGACTGCATTCACAACGAAAAAAGACTATGGGAAAGAAGAGAGAGAAGCACAGTGGGCAGCTGCACAGAGGACTCTGCATGGTTTACAGCCACCTGAAAACTCCAATCTCTTCCCAGACAAAACTAGCTATAGGGAGCTTTCTGAGATTGCCGAACAAGCCAAGCGCCGTGCCGAGGTTGCCAGGTCTGTTTCCACTCCCCCATCGAACACTTTCATCTTTTATATTTCAATAATGCTCCCTTTTAGTCTTTGAAATAACAAATAAGATAACGTTAAACCAATTATATTATTCATTATGCTATAAAGTAAATGCACATTGTTGTTACAACACTACACAGGCTGAGAGAATTAAATACACTGAAGGGGCATGTTGAGTCAGTAGTGAAGCTGAAAGGACTGGACATTGATACAATCCAACAACACTACACTGTTTAATAATCACCATCTATGTTGTGTTCTTTATCTTTTCTTTCCTTTCCTTTTTATCATTAAGTGTGATGAGAACCACTAGTCTTGTATTATTGTGTGACTGCCACACCCACCTTTAGTATTAACTCTCACCATTTTCTCTTCCTATTTTGTTTCTTGTCATACTCATTTTGAGGTCTCATTATTTTCACAATTTCACTTTGATGGAAATCATTTAAATGGTTTTAGACGCTAATTTAGTGGAATTTTGTGTTTTCAAGAAAGAAATTTCATTGATTTTAGGGAATTTTTCATGTATAACAAAAATTGGCTAAAAAATTGCATCTATAGCACAAAACTGAAAATAATTACACATATACCAAAATTCTGAGTGATTGAACTCAATCGAACTCAATCAATAACTAGTGATTGAACTCAATCAGTTGAGCTCAATCATTTAACAAACTGAATGAGTTCAATCACTAATTATTGATTGAGTTCAATCACTCAGAATTTTGGTATAAACGAATTTTTGATAAAAATATGCTATAATTTTAATAGAATGCCATAAAGTTGGTATACATAACAAATTTCCTTGATTTTACTTGCCACTTTACTGTGATTGTAAATGTTACCATCTCTTCATCAAAGGAGTGGGAACCGTACAAATTAGAATATGCTCCAATTTGGAAGCTTGGTGATGGTAGGTTGGCCGATTTTTATTTGAGTTGGGAACAATTGCATATGCAAAATTAGTTCAAGTGAGACTTGAAAGACTTCAATTAATATCACTAATTAAAGTTTATCAATGGCATTTTCGATAAGTGATAGTGATAGACTCCAACAATTTAGAACTATAATGAGTGTCACTCAATCAAGAACATTAATTGAAGAAGAATACATTGGTTTTTTGGTAAGTACACATCTATTAGACAACATTTAGTTTTGTTTTACACCCTACATAAAAAATGGAAAATGAATCAAGAGGAAAGCCTGGGAAAGTACAAAAATGATGGCAAAAAAGAGATGGAAACTTTTAGGAAGGTTGAAAAGAGTAGAATTCAATATAAAACAATAATGCAAAACCTTAATGTATTTTTTGCTCTATACATCTAGATGTCAACGACCAAAAAAAAAAAAAAAACATTTAGTTATGAACTAACCTATAAACGAAAATGAAATTACTTCAATCTGTGATTTTGATGTTCTGACCAATTTCCTCTGGCTATAACTTTGTACACAGTAGTTCCACGTAACATAGGAAATGCTGAAATACTTCTATGTGGGGGGTTTCTGAGGAAACAGCTGTTGTATAGCTTGGGGCAAATTCAACACGATCTCGGCATATGCTGTTACGGGCAAGCAAATTCAGTACGATCTCGGAGACAGAGGCTCATTACAATGAAATATATATGTTACGGTGACTGCTTAAGTAATTCAAATTCAAAACAATATTCTACTAGGAAGTATTTTCTAACCTTCTGGTAAGCTCATGGTTCGTAAAGCATCTTCTGCATACGATAGACGAGCTGGAATAGGATGACTTACAGTTCCTCCATTTTCTTTCTTGATGCTCAAGATTGATGAATTTATCGCATTTTTCTTCATTCCAGACACTGGCCAAGCAAGTACTCTGATTTTGGTTGGCAGTACAGAGATGAGATCTGCATATCTCAGACTCACAGTCACCGTGCTGAAAGCAAGACACATCTAAAGTTAAATTTGATAATTATCAAGGGATAAAGTTGGTTGTTTATATTTAGAAACATGCCTTGATAGCAGAATAAAATTTTTGGCTGAATTAAACTTTTAATTTTTTGGATTCAAACCCAAAATCTCTTGGTTATTAGGTCATACATCATACTAGTTGAGCTCAACTCTCGTTAGCTAGGGTAGGTATATAGCAAAAGATAATGAGAGCTCAACTCAATTTTTTGTTAACAACGATTACGAATGAGTTTAGTTCACTAACCAGTCAGAATCATCTAGCACAAATACAATCATATTGTATGAAAGGTTGTGATACAATTCCCTGATTTGGTTTCCATACAACTCCTTGATAAGCCGAACCTGAATGATTTATCAACACAAAATATAAATCTTATCTTTGTGAGTACAGAAGATGCAACCTACAACAATAAAACCATAATTTCAAGCAAGATAAATAGAAAAAAAAAAAAAGTAGTATTTTTCTTCCCAAATTTCAGGCTTAAACCCCAAGCTCCAAACTCTAGAAGTAAATGGAGAAATATCAGATGTCCCTCTTTCATGTAGCTTCTAGTTTGATTTTGGTTGTGTTGCTTAATGATGGTCCAGGCCTAGGGGCCAAAAGTAGCTCCAATGGCATTATGTATGGCTCGGTATCTAGAAGGTTATTGGTTCGAATTCCCCCGAGGGAGGTATCAATCTAGAACTCAGTAAATACCAACCTTAAGTTTCCACGCAGGTGGGAAGTATTTTTTCCTCCGTTTTTTTTCCACCCAACAATAATACCAGACCAAGGAATTGATTTAGGTCGAAGAAGGCCCAAAATTTAGATTTTTTTTTCAATTGCTGTAGTCTGGAAAGCTTGTAACGACCTATTGGTTGTTGTTAGGAATAGCTAAAATTCAAAAGTACGAGTTGGCATAGTTTGTGCACGACAACATGAAATCACTCCCCTACGAGTTGGTTAGTTTATACACATATCTGGACGTGTTTCTGTCCTGCTTGTGTCTTGACATAGACACTTTGTCAGTCCGTAGGTCGCAAACCAACTACTAGGGTGCAAAATAATTATCCACAAATAGGGGTTTGCAAAACAGAAGGCATGAAATAATTCTTACTTCAACGCCATCTTAATTTGAACATGCGCAGGGTCTGCATCATGTAGACAACAGACAAATGATAGAAACAAACAAACTAAGTCTGAAAGTCTCGAGTCATTACGGTGGGAAGATCATTTTCTGAGTTTTACCTGTTCCCTTCTATCCACATAGGCTTGCAAAAGTTCTCCAATATAATCTATAAACTTCTGCAGGATCAAAACATTGAAAGACAACGTGTAAAAATCAGATTAGTCTCAAATAATTAATGCAAATCTAGGGAGCCAACTTTACCATCGCATTAGAGGAGAGAAGATCATTTTCCGCTTCTCGTACAGGCAGAAAGAATGGAATTGTGTGTTCTAGAACAGTCATCTTTTCAAGAAATGACTTGCTTTCCAGCACACAATGATAAAGTTCACAGGGGTCACCTGTAAATTATTCAACCAGATCATTCCACAAGCGGCATGACATAATAAACGATCATACTACCAAAAAAGAAATTAAGAGCACTTAATGGTTCAATCAAAATAATTACCAATGAGAATAACAAAATGAATGCTCATACCACCAAAATAAATATTCCAAGCATTAAGTAGTTCAACTAGAACATTTACCATAACATATTCAAGTCTCTCAGAACAAGAAAAAATGTAATATAAAGAGTTTTGTGCAATTCTAACCTATATACCAGCACAAAATGATATATATACTCGTCGGCAAGAAAGTCAAGTTTCTTAGCTGCACACAAACATGAAATTAAAAAAGCTTGCAAAATATCAACCACAACGTTATTCCATGGCATTAAGTTCAGGTTTGATGTTTCTCAACAACATACAAAAATGAAATAGTAATTAATTTCTATTTCACTGTTTTTAAGTTCAGGTTTGAGGTTTCTCAACAACATACAAAATATCAACCCATGGAATTAGAACACTAAAATGAGTTTTTATCCAACCTACTACACATGAAGATACCAAGCCATGATCAGTCCCCACAAAATTGGCGTCTGCATGTGAGTCTGTGACTCATAGCTTTTAATTATATTTGGTGGTACATATTCAACTTAAGCGACTCGCATACTACAATTGTGTGGGTAGATCATCACCCCTCCATTTTGGTTCTACTTCATTTGTTATTATTAACAAGACATCCCACGACCAGAAGATTTCGGTGGAGAATGGATTGAGCAAAGAAGGTATGTACAAGTATATATGCAGTATGCACATGCTTGTGTAAGTAGAAGCTTACTACTATGGTATTCAAAGTAACCACGTCCGTACTCAGCATTGAAAGAAAGCTCCACAAGAATCAAACTCATTATTTTTAATATGAGCAATTAGGTGTGATAGCCTACTAGACTTAAGTGCAAGGCGCAAAAAAAGAAAGGTCTTTTTTTTATAAGGGGCACTATATATAAGAACATTCATAAAGAAGAGATAGCATAGTTGGAGGGGAATATTACAAAAAAAAAAAAAAAAACTCTTAAAGGTTATTAAATGTTTTTTGAAACAAGGGTAACCACGCCCGTCCCTAGGCCAGACACCGGAGACATTGAAGGAGAATGTCACAAGTGAGTCTCGAACTTGGGACCTTGAAGGGAGCATACCTTCAAAGCCCAAGTCTTCAACCACTGTGCCACCCCTTGGGGACTAAAGGTTATTAAATGTTATTTAGTTGATAAAGAAAATCCCTAACCGCAATAATTTTTGTAATTAGGGTTAGTAAAACTTCTTTTATAATTAATCACATAATGGTGCATGCCTTTTACCTGAGCCTTAAGCAGGCACACAACCTGAGCGATCCTTTTGAAACACTAATCAATACTAAATATAATAGAAAAAAATGTGAACGTATCCAGTTACCTGCAAAAGATGTTTCATATTGTATGCCAATCCTAGCTCCTTCCAAGCAGCAAATAACCTGTCCAAATAAAACCATGCTCACTGTTCAAGTTTTAATGCACTTTCTGAAAATGATTGCCTCCATACATAAATGGCCTCCTATAAGAATTGTTATTCCTCCATTAAAAGTTGCCATCTAGATTCACTCAGAACAACTATTCACGCTCAGTAAACAATTAATTTTGCGAAGGAATACAATAACTCAAAGGAGCAGAATACAACAGGAGAGAAGGTATCAACACACAAAATCACGGTTAAAAAACATTTAACAAAGGCCTTAAATTTAATAACCTTCCACATCTGATTGTTCCCTGAAGACTTGCCCAGGAAAAATTCTTAAGAATCCTTTCAATCAATAGTCCAACATTTTCAAATCCCGCACACCTTGCAATTCCAAATAATAATAAAAATGCAGTCATGAAAAACATACCTTGGTTCCAACTTTATAGGTGATTTTTTCCTGTGGCAATGGCAACATTTCTGCATCCTCAGGCATGGCCTTTCTGTCTGCTTCCATATGAACCTTATAAGGAAGGACAATACCATAAGCATTAACCATCCACAACATGAAATAACGAATTGGATGAGCATAAACTACCTTTGAACGTCAATGACCTTTATCTCAATAAACAACTTTTCTTAAATGAATGTGAAATAAATAAATAAAATCCAAACAAAATTTTATGATTTGATGCCATACCCGCTCTCTTATTGTTGCTAAAAGTCCATCATTCCATTCTTCACCATCCAAATATACTTCTGCAGAACTCACAAAAAAGGGGGATAAAGTCAATTAACTTCCTAACTAACTTGTCATACTTATCTAGTACCACACCAAACTAAAAATTGAAAAATTAGTAAGAACCTTAGGAAATGAAAATCACGAGAAGTTACCATGAGTCTGAGATGCTCTGGCAGCTTCAAATTCTTTTTGTAAGCGCTCAAATATCATCTTGTCAGAGTCCCTATGGTAAAACATTTGTTTTTAAGATTCAAGAAACCACCACTTATATGATTTTAGAAATAAGAAAAAAATCCATTGATAAATGAAATAGGAGAAGACTTTGAACACCTATAGGAGACGAGAGACAAAAAAACTATAGTAAGGGTAGGAATCAAATATTTATCCATTTTTGGTATTAGGCTTGAGAGAATATTCTCAAGAAGGAGAGGTTCCAGTTACCTATCAATTGCTTCGTTTATCTTGTAAGTTTCTTTACATTTTATATTTCAATAGTATTAAGTATTCTTATCAGACCCTTCGGAGCATCTCAATCAAAGTGTAATAAAAAAATCTACAAATAAATAAACCCCCACAGAGTTCACCATTACAGAATTAAGTTGAGGCAAGCATAACTACTTTGAACGTAGCCTACCTGGAGAGACGCTCAGTTAATTCACTGTGCCTTTTGAGTGCATTTGAAACTGCAAAAGAGGTACTACTAAGTATTGCACTAAGTTGTAGAAAATATAGTTACTTAATGAAACAAGAAATAACGTAAATAAAATTTTGAAAACAGAAGAAAACAAAGTACGTCTAGCTCGTGTAGCCTCCAATGTAATATCTTCTTCACCCTGTCAAAGAGAAACACAAATTAAAATCATTTAAGGGAACATTCGACCCGTAACATTATATTTACCCTGTTGAAAAAAGGACAAGGCAGAGTAAAGACAGACAAAACTCATAATTTTTTTTTAATATACGTGAGTGTCCAGGCCAGCTTACGCGCATCTTGACTATTCTGATGAGACAGACTGCCTGACCCTATAACATTTACCGTCAAGGAAACCTAGAGGAAATTGATTCCTAAATAGGTGACTACCATGGATTGAATTCATAACCATTTATATCCTCAAGGCCCTCTTTTGACCACAAGGTTAATCCATGATGCCAGAACCAAACATCACCAAGAAAATTGAAATACAATGCCAGTTGCACACAAAATATAGTAATACAAGACAATGAAGAATTAGAAAATAACTATATAAAGATTCTTTTTAAGGAAAGAAAACCTTACAATGATTAAAAAAAGTGATATAAAGATGGCATAAATAAAAATAGTAGTCCAAGCCTTACAAATTTAAAAACTTATATTAAGACAAATATTTTCATAAAACAACTACAAAACCACATACAACCATGAAATATGAATGATCCCAATATAGATATCAGCAAAACCTTCATAATATTGGCATTTCAAGTTATCTGTGAGTCTCGCATACACATATATGTAAGAAAATAATAATAAAAAAGAACAAAATCAAACATAACAAGAGCCAACAAGATCATTGGAGATGATTAGTTTTGACAAAATATAACAATAGCCAAAAAGATCAAAAATAGGGCAGAAGAGTAGCTGACATTAAAAACAGACTCTCTAAAATTTTCTTCCCTATATTTTATTTAGATAAGAATTCCCTATCTAGATTTTTTGTTTAGATAAGAGTTCCCTATATAGATTTCTCTCTCGACATAAAAAAAAAAAAAAAAAACCCTAACCCTATTATCACAATTTTCTCCTCTTTCTATGGCACTGGCTCCAACATTGAAGGAGGAAAGGTACCACTTGCTCACAAGTTTCATCATCGATCATCCTTGATCCCCCGCTCCTCCAACTTCGCCACATTTTCCCCTTCAACATTGTTATAACCTTTGTTGAGTTCTTCATCACATAACAGATCTTTGGGTGACTGCTTGCTTCTTCTTGGTGCCTTTGCGTTGCTCTACTTCTTCTCCATCTTGACTTGCAATCTCTACAGCCACTTGCCACAATGTTTTGTCTCCTCCGAACATTGGCAGTCTCGATCTTGCTTTTCTCCATCAAGCATGGGAGCAAGAATTTTCTGAAACCACGAGTGTGTAGGGTACATCAATGTTGACGTTGGCACACCCACCGACGACCATCTTCTACCAAAGAGAGAGCTTCTATCGATAGCAAAATCAGGTCTATGGTTTCCTCTTCTTCAGCAAAAACATGCCCTATACATCGTCTACATCGACATTATCCAACAATGTCTTCACCGCAATCACTATTCCGATCAAAGAGCATTTTAACTAGGACACTTGATCTATGGGCCTATGACAGCTTATCTTTCTTCTTTTTTTTCTTTTTTTTATATCCATGACTATCTGGGTCAGCTTGCATGTTCATTGTCACGGGACATATGAACATGCTATCCCAAAATAAAGTTATTCACTAGAAATAGCCTAATTAACTCAGATAAGTAACATGGCTGCATGAGCCTTCAGATCACAAAAATTATCACAAGACCAAGTCTCCAAAAGAACAAAAGCGCAAGCTACAATGATCAAATCTACAATGTATAACAACCATTCATTATTCACCATCCAAATGCATCCAATTTATATAGACATCCGCAACATACAAAAACTCGGAATTCAGAAGAATTAGATTCTCTAGCACCAGATTTCATCCAAAAACCTAATCTCTCAAATTCTAATTCATAGACATAGTTTTGAAGTCGACTCCTAATCGAATGACGAACAAATACATAAACGCAGAGACCGTAAACTTACCCTGCGAGACGATTCGCCATGGTTCGGATTCTTTCTCGCTTTCTTCTTGAATGGTTCTTCGATATCGCTCTCCATTCGCAATTGGCGCCCAGTGAACTGCAGCGAAATTTCGGTGGGTTTTCCCGGCAAATAAAATTAGGGTTTTGGAATATGGGCGCTGTTTTTTTTTAGGATACGCGCTCTTTTTTTTAGTTTAGAACCCAAAAATATGAAAACCAAAATTCAAATATGCATCATACAATTTAAATATGCTTATCGATATATATATATATATATATATATTTCCAACCATCAAGATTTTTTTTTTTTATTAACAAAAAAAATAAAAATTAAGTTATATCTAAAAGCATTTTTTTTCACCTAATGACAAAGAGATTATGAATTTGAGTTTTCGGAGGAATTTACTAATCTTTTATGTAAAAGAGTTTTGTATCAATTTAGAAAATTCTTGATTTACAACTTTTTCTAATTTTGAGGTTTAGATCAAATTTTTTTGTGTGTTTTTTTTAATTAAAAAACAATGAAGAAAAAGGGTTTGAACTTATGATCTACTATTTTAGTAATACATTCGATGATGTTGAGCTACTATTATGGTTAACAATTTATTTCCAATTTTTTTGTTCTTAAAATTTGATTTTTCACGTATATTCAATTTTATTGATCAATGAAATAATCTGGTTAAAAAAAAAAAAAAAAAAAAACTCTTTAATTTAGATTGACACACCAAATTTGGTTGCTTTTAACTATAGGTCAAAATAATTATTCATATATCAAAAAATTTAACAAAAGTTCTATCAAATACATTGCAATTTTGTAATCACTATTTTTTTATCCCAGAAAAGCGCACTAAAATCAAAACCAATAATTAAAACCCAAAAAAAAAAAAAAAAAAAACATTTTCCAAATGATTGGAAGGGAGTTCTCAATAAAAATGTGTTAAAACTCAAAGCTAGAGGCAGTTTTTAATTACACATAAAAAAAAAAAAAAAAAAAAAAGAAATAGGGAAATTGCAGATATAAACACGCAGAAACAATAAATCATTAAATAAAACCCAACAGAGAAATCGATAAATTAAAATGTAAATTATTAAAAGAGAGAAAAAAAGAAAAAAAAGAAGAGAGAGAAAGAGAGACAGACGTTGAAGGACAGAGAAAATCGAGCAAACGAAAGTTCGAAGCTCCGAAGATTCGGACCAAGCCATTTTCAAGCTTCAATTCATCTTCAATTCGCCAAGTTCTTCACAGGTCAGAGCTCAAGCAATCTCAATGTTCTTCTTCTTCAAATGCTGCTCAGCTTAATCGCCGAGATTCAATGCGATTCATATCTCTGCAATTCGTGCTCTGTTCGTTCCACTTAACTTCGCGCTACTCACTGATCTCGTTCTTCAACTGCTTAATTTCGTCTTTCCAACTTCGCAGCTTGTGGATTTTGCTGAAAAAATGATGGGTTTGTATTGGTTCCTCGACCCAATACGCGTTTTTGTTTGTTGTTGAATTTTTTGTTGTTGTTTGTTCTGAACTCGGGTTTGTTTGTTTTGAGTTAGGGTTTTGATTTGGGATTTATTTGCAATAGGTTTGATATGGTTTTGAATTTTGGCGGGATTTGGTGAGCTATGTAGTGGGTTTCACTTCTAGGGTTGTGGTTTTGTGAAGTTGCATTTTGTTGATTTGTAGGGTAAAGGAAAGGATCAGTTGGAAATATGATTGCTGCAATTCTGTTGGTATCCATTTTGGGGTTTCCTTGATCAAATGATGCTGACCTTGAAAATTAATCTGCATTGATTGATATATGTGGTAGTGAGAATTTTGTGTGATTTTTTTGTTTGGTGAACTTGAATAGTGATTTTGTTCCTCTTACAGTCTGGAATTGAGTAATTTTGTGAAGGGTGTGTGAATCTGTCTGCTGAGAAATGCAACCTCAGCAGAGCTTGAGAATTGACTTGGGTGAATTGAAATCTCAGATAGTGAAGAAGCTCGGAACCGACCGGTCGAAACGATACTTCTTTTACTTGAATAGGTTCTTGAGCCAAAAGCTGAGTAAGAATGAGTTTGATAAGTCATGTTGCCGTATACTCGGGAGGGAGAATCTTTGGATGCATAATCAATTGATACAGTCAATTTTGAAGAATGCTTGTCAAGCTAAGGCTGCACCACCAGTACCTGTAGCAGGCTGTCCGAAAACTTCGATTCAATCTGCAAAAGTTTCCCCTGTTATAGATGGGAATGAGGATGGTGGAGCTGCTTTTCCTACTTCAAATCAAAGTATTCCCATTTGGTCCAGTGGAGGTTTTTCAATGTCTCCGAGAAAGTGCAGGTCCGGGATACGCAAACTCAAGGACGGGCCCAGTCCACTCGGGCCAAACGGGAAGGTTGAATGTATCTCACATCAATCGGCAGGCAAGGAAGACGGAAGCTGCAAAATCACGATGGATAATGGCGATGCAGCTCTATGTGACTATCAAAGACCAGTGCAGCATCTGCAAGGAGTTGCTGAACTACCTGAAAACAATATTGAGGCTAGATCTCAGCAACCAGCAGGAAAGCAAGTCCTACACAATAAGATCCAGGTTGAAGGAACCAAGGTTGAAGATAGGGAGGAAGCAGGACAGTCAAATCAGTCAAGTTTACTTCGGAGTCGATTACTAGCACCTCTTGGGATTCCTTTTTGCTCAGCTAGTATCGGTGGGGCCTGCAAAGCGAGGCCTGTGGATTGTGGGGGTGATTTTAGCTTTAGTGACATTGGTCATTTGATGGACACCGAGTCATTGAGACGACGCATGGAACAAATTGCTGCAGTACAGGGCCTAGGCAGTGTTTCTGCAGATTCTGCTCATATTATGAATAAGGTGTTGGATATATATTTGAAGCAGTTAATTAGGTCTTGTGTTGACTTGGTTGGAGCATATGAGCCTGAGAAACCTCTTGTCCATAAGCAGCAGATTCAGGGGAAGGTTATCAATGGCATGTTGCCCAAAAATCAATTACATGGACGACATAGAAAAGGAAATGGAGAAGCTATGCACGAGCACAGATTACAGTGCTCGATATCATTGCGTGACTTCAAGGTAGCAATGGAGCTTAACCCCAAGCAACTTGGGGAAGACTGGCCTTTGCTAATGGAGAAAATTTGTATGCGTGCATCTGAGGAATGATACAACTCTGGTATATCTATTTATCCCATTCCACAGTTTGATTACCCCGTCATAGTTCAAAGGCGTCGAGAATGGATCTCAAAGACTTCTCTGCTATGCTCATTTGTGTGAGTAAACAAGATTGCTCAGAACTTGATAAAACCTCAGGCTCGCAAAGATGACAAGCACGTCAGACATCAAAATCGACGTTCGTTCTCAGGAATCATTTAACTGTGACTAAGCTCGGGTGCTGCTAGTCAGAATGCCCACATGATTTATCCATGTTGATTTAAGGATCTCAAGCTTTTCGTGTAAATTTAGATTACTGAGGAAATATACAAAATTTTTGCAGAGTTATAGTTTGTGTAGCTTGGTGAGAGGTAATTACTGGTGCAAAAGCTTAGTGTTGCTCTTTGTATTTAAATTTGGGAATTGATTTGAATTTCTTATGAATAACTCATCAACAGATAACAATCTGCAGATAGTATCCTCTGTATTTACTGCTTACATTTTTTTTTTCGGGTTAGACAAAACGATGCAGATGCTATAAAACGATATGTCATTTATTCAGAAAGATCTGTGTTCAGAATGTTACACATTTATACTGCAATAGTCAGCCACATCTGGATTTTGATTTTGTTTAATCATCTGTTCTAACAGGATATTGATTGATTATTGTTTCTCTCATGTTGTTTCAAATTGAACTTTTAGCACATATCCATATTCCCAGTTCAAAGTGGATCCTTCAACTGTTTTGAGAGTCAACTGAAAGATTTATCTCATGGTTTTAACCAAACCTGATAGCACAGATAACTTAAATCTCTCTCTTTATTTTTTATTTTAATAGAAATTAGGGGAAAGAGACGACAAATCCTACATAAAAGTACTACTGCTCTCAAATAAATGAGAGTCAAATACTGATTTTCAGAATCGAACTTGTGACCATGGTGTTGAACTGGATTACTACCAAACAATGAAACCACTAGGCGATAACTTCAATCTTTTGATCAAAAGAGTGAAAGGTAAGAACTCCGTTTTAGGGATAAATTTATATGATATTACAGAACATTTTACCTAAATGCACCACTGATCTAACCGAAAAGTCCAATCCAGATTTTCATGTAGAATTCAGAACCAATATAGAATATTTCGAAATACAAAGAAAATGAAACTAAAATAGAAATCTATAAAAGAAAATCGGATTAAAATTTGCCTGCTCTCAGCCCTTCACACTTTAGAAAATTCAGTATATGAAAGTGCTGAGAATTTAGAAGCGGTATATACAAGATGAGAGATTTCATTCACTGAGTTTGGAATTTAAACCCAACGGCTAACCTGTGCTTATTAGGTTGGTTTGAATATAACAAATTTTCTATCTACAATAAATCTTGGGTGAAGGGAGAAGATTAATCATCCTCCATTTATTTTTTTTGTTTTTTTGGATAATCAAACGAACAATTAAGGCAAAGCTGAAGCAGATTCCTCCACAGATGCTTTGCATATGGGGCACCAGTTCTTCAGCCGCAGCCACTCTTGTATGCACTCTTCATGGTAAGTATGCTCACACCGAAGCGTCCCGATTTCATCTCCATTTGTGTACTCTTCCTGCAATGGAAAAGAAGCGTCGAACGCCTTGTGAGTTAACTGCTTGAAGTGAGAATTTCAGCTTGAAAAAGTGAATGATAAAGAAACTCAGATATGAAATGACCTAGTAGTCAAGAGATCTTAGAGAACTAAGAGGTGATGGGTTCGGTTCAATCCACGGTGGTCATAAAAATTAATTTTCTACTGGTTTACTTGACATCCAAATGTCATAGGGTTAGGTAATATGTCCAGTAACATTAGTCGATGTGAGCGCAAACTAACCCCCGGCTGTCACGGATATCAAAAAACATATATATGGTTTTGTATTTTAGCCATTTGCTATTACTATTAGGTTCTTATCTACCACCATGGATTGGCCTACTATTTAGGTTCCTATTCCGTCATCTCTTCTCTTAAACTACATCTTTCCCATATAAACTGTAAAATATAGTAAACTCAAAGAGGCTTTATGGTAAGGACCA
The DNA here is from genome assembly GCA_037832685.1 of Sicyos baderoa. Lineage (NCBI taxonomy): Eukaryota > Viridiplantae > Streptophyta > Magnoliopsida > Cucurbitales > Cucurbitaceae > Sicyos > Sicyos baderoa. The sequence goes on along the minus strand of JBBMEF010014585.1, from coordinate 2,475 downwards.
TTATAAGAGTTCAAGGGGAGTTGAAGCATTAAAGTTGACATTAAAAGATCTTATACAAAAATTCGGTGAAGTTTTTAGCAGAATTGATGTTCAATTCTGAACTTTGGAACATCAATTTGGGTAACAATAATGTTATCCAGTTATATTATAGGTTAAGTTACCATAATGCAAGGATTCCTTGGCACAGTTCTAAGTATTTTTGCAGCCTCAGTTGCAGCAGAAGCTAAGCTTAAAAATGGCTGATTGGTGCTTTTTTCCCATTTGGTTTATATCTTTATATGGCATAACCAAAGGTTCATGAACAAACGAGTGTAAACAGACCTGACAGATACAACATTTGACGCCATCCTCGTACTCGCTACCACCTGCAGATGTATACGCTCCATGTCTAGACTGATATGTACTCTTATTCAAGCATTGTGACAATGCTTCCTCCGTAACCGCTGTACTCACAGTTCCGATGCTATCTTCGAGAGCGAGTAATTCCTGTCGAGCAGCACAAGATAGTCAATAAGTACAATTTGACAGCTGACACACCGCACGGCAAAGAGTAATGGCATCAAAGTTGAATAACATCACCAAGGCAGAACAGATGAGATAGATTTGGATAGATTAGATCTAAAGAGAGCACAGTATTTCTAAAGAAATAGCAGACCTCATATGACATGTTATCAATATCCAGCCTCATGTCTCTATGCTGATCATAGAAGTTTAAACCACTAAGGAGAAGGTTGGTCTCTAAAAGAATTACTTGCTGCAAGGCAAATTAAATGTTAGCTCAAATTGTAGTGAACGAATAAACTAATAATAATGAAACATCAGGAACAGCATACCTCATAAGTTAGCTCTTCTTCATGTTCAATCCTTTCAAGAGCCAACAATACCTTAAAAAGCAAAATGCAAATTTAAAAAAAAGAAAAATTAGAGACATTAACTAGACCAGAAAAGTGAAATATTCTTTTGTAGATCTACACAAAATAAATGCAACTATAATATAGAAATGCACCTCTGAAATACCGTAGTGTCGAAAGCTATCTCGAGTTGTTAAAGAGCGAGCCAACCCAAGTTGTGCAGGACTAGTAGGTCTATGACTAAGTATATTCTCATTGATACTACTATCTGATCTTCGGTAAGAAATTGGGTGATTGTGATCTGAAATCAACTCTGAAGAGACTTCATAAGTATTATTACTTATTGATCTTTCGGGTTGGCCGTGCAACATCTGAGAAACCATGGACCGTGACTCATGCAACAATGCACGATTTCTTTCAGGTCTGTTGCCAGATGATCCGGGTCTTAATGTACCATTGATCGTTGTCCTAGATCGACCTGGTACAATGCCAGTCTCCCTATTAGAAGAACCATTTTTGGCTCCTCTTGAATCAGATATAGAAACACCTAAGGACGGTCCATTCATCTTCTTTCCTCTTGTAGAGCTACTTTCTGCTTCACAATTCTTTTTTCTCGTTGCATCCTTCCGTTTAGTAAGATTTGGATCTGATGAAGAACAACCGGATGAGATGACATCAGATATTGAATTACATCTGAAATTTCTCAAGGTGTTTCTACCTGCACCACGTGATGTCGGGCGAGAACTTTTAGATACCGTTAACATAGAAGAACTGGTTGGAGTGTCCTTATTACGCGTTCCAGATCTTTGTTTGAAATCTCTTTGTCCTCTTGTGTTTGGTGAAAAACTAGAGCTTCCTGGTTCCGTTATTGAGTCATCGGTAGAGTTAGAATTTTTAAGACCAACATTAAGCCTTGTTCTTATCCGTTCATTTGACAGGATGACTTGTGAGATCTCTGGCTCATCCTGAGTGCTACTAGTTTCTGAAGAGTCCGTTTCTAACTCGGTGGACAGTTTTCTCTGAGTTTCAGCTACAGATTTCTTCGAACCTCGAACGACATAGCAAGTCTTAGAGGAACTTCCAGCTACCTCTTTGCCACTTGAAGACGTTCGACAAGAATGTAATTGAGATTTCATCTTCTCCGTATAGCTACTCCGAGTATCCTTTGGAGAGTTAAGTCTGCCACCGCAGCCAATTCGGCTACAATATTTACCACTTTGATCTCTACTACTTGTGTTATCTCTCAAAACTGCACTGGGTCCTCTTCTGGATGTGTATCCATCAGCAACTCTTTTGCTCGGGTACTCGTCCATGTACGCTAAACGGTAGATGCTTCGATTCTGCAACAACAGGATCCTAAGTGAGAAGTTGAAAAGCATTTTACATAAGTTATGCTGGCAACTTAGGAAACAAATGGGATGCACTTGGTACAAACTAGTGTAAGCTGCAGTCCTATTTTCAAATAATGGCATCTAATTTGAAATTCACCAATGATAATATTTTAAATTCATCCAAGCTGATAGAAAACCGAGAGATAAAGATCAAAATTCTCATTATCCAAAATATGAAGAATAGAAATCCAAAATAGCGATTATATATACATATAATTTTTTTTTTTTTTTTT
>JBBMEF010014555.1:0-20477 GCA_037832685.1 Sicyos baderoa | reverse complement strand
TGGGTTGGGTTGGGTTGAGAAAATGACCAACCCGAAAATTTGGGTTGGGTTGAAAACCTCCCTCAACCCAACCCAACTCAACCCATGTACACCCCTAATATTTATTCTAATTATTTTTTGTGATTAGCAACTCTCCATGATCTTAGGAATCTATGCCTAACACTATGATTTATTTATTTTTTGCAATATTAAAAAATAAAAAGAAATTAGTTAGCTTAGATTTAGGAAAATGCTAATTTTTCCAGTATTATTTTTATTAAATAATTAAATGGAAAACCAAGGGTGGTGTGAAAAAAAAAAACATCCATCTCTCCTCCTAATTTTTCTTTTAGCCATCGAAAATCCAGGAAAAATTAGTCATGTTCTCTATTTATTCTCTAAAATGAGCTATTTCCTACCATTTTCCAAGAAACAATGTCCGACCGCACAAGGTTTGATCCACCAAGTTAAATCGATTCCTTTCCAAAGAAATGTGTGCATTAATCGGTCACTTTTATGAAAGTTCATAGGCGCTTTTAAAAACAGACATATAAAAATAGACATCTACACAATTTTTTAAAAAACAAAAGAAAAAAAGCTCGAGTAGATGAAGATTTGAGAAATGTAGATTTTTTTTTTTTTTTTTTTTTAATTTCAATTTTATTTTCATCCTCATTATAATGCATTCATGACCCAGTACATAAAAGAGTATTATGTATATCTGCCCCAATTATCCATAACTATTCAAACAAGTTTGTATTATTTTTTTATAAAAAAAAGTGTGTACCATTTTTAAATTCAAAAACAATATCATAGTTTTTTTCTCGAACAATTAAAAATTAAAAAAACTAAATTAAATTTTAATTTTTGGTCAAAGATATTTGCGTCTTATTATCATTGCCCATTATCATCAATGTAATTAATTTTTTTTTTTTTTTTTTTTTTATAAAACCATCCTTCAATGTAAAACCCAAACCAATTTTAAAAAAAAAAAAAAAAAAAAAAAAAAAAAAAATCCATAACAAGTACATCGAACTGATTTATCTCCACATGTCGGAGTAAGATCACTCAAACGAGTAGAACCAAATAAAATACTAAATTTTTTAATAAAACCATAATTTTGAGATATGACCCTAAACGACAAGGAGAATCGAAGCTCCACTGGTAGGAATCTATTATTTATCATTTTCCTCAACACGTGGATTTTTTGATAGTCGTAGGGAAGTAATCTAACGTCCATCTCACTGACTGAAGAATAGGACTCCACCGACGCAAATGAGAAAAAGCTAAATAAGTTAAGCCTTTTCTCGTAACGAACCCAAAGCAATGCTAAAAAAATTCAGCACCCCTTTATCAATTAGTTCCTCCCAATATTAAACCAGCACACAGACCCTCGAACACAAAAATCACCCACAATGAGAAATTCAAAACAAGAAAAATTAGAAAGCATGAACCTTCTCTGCCACAAGTTGTTCCTCTGTCCACATGGGTCACTTCATCCACCTGCTACGCCCTTTGTCCTCAGGTGTGAGAAGGCTATCCTCTGCCACAAGCTTCTCATATGCTGACTTCCCCCACGCGCTGCTACGCCGTTTGATGCACTCGCCTTCAACTTTCTCCGGTAAGGTCATCGTCATTTCGTTTTTTAGAAAAGGCGAGGTCTGAGAAAGCACAGAGCAGGGAGTAGATTTCTCAGAGTAATTCTAGATGAATTGATTTATAGAATTGAGGTCCAATAAATAGGACGGTTATACAGCACGACAAAAGAAATAGTAACCACTCAAAGAAGGACACGTGTAGGGCAAAATGCAGCCATTCACGTTTACAGATAAGAGAATGAGAAATAGGAAAATGACAGCATATTACACAGATATTAAACAAGATCGTTTTGGGGTGTCTTCCTAACACCCCCCCTCAAACGAAGGGGTGATGGAATGACCCTGAGTTTGTCACACATAGGAACAAAGTTTCGTTCAACGAGAGCCTTGGTTAGACCATCAGCAAGTTGTTCACCGGTCGGTATGTAACGCACAGTGACAACTTTGGCAAGAACTTTGTCGCGACTAAAATGCACGTCGAGCTCAACGTGCTTGCTTCTTGAATGGAAAACAGGGTTGGCTACAAGAGAGATAACACTTATGTTATCGCACCAGACCAACGGAACAAATGTTAGAGGCAGGCGAATCTCAGAAAGAAGAGCTTGAACCCAAGTAATTTCCGCTACAGTTTGAGCCAAGGAACGGTATTCAGACTCTGCACTTGATCGAGCCACAACATTTTGCTTTTTAGATGACCAAGTGATCAAAGAGTCATCTAGAAATAGGCAATGAGCAGCAATGGACCGCCAATCGTCGACGTTCCAGGCCCAGTCGGCATCAGTGTACGCACTTAGAGACAGGGAGGCAGACTTAGGAATGAAGAGGCCATAGTGACGAGTCCCTTGTAAATATCGAAGAACACGTTTAACTCCTCTCCAATGATCCGTGGTAAGATGTTGCATAAACTGGATGAGGGTATTAACTATGTACGATATATCTGGACGTGTGTGAGTCAAATATTGTAGAGCTCCGAGCATGCTACGATAAAAAGTTGGGTTGTTAAAGGCATCACCCTTATAGGCAGAAAACTTTTTACCAACAACTGCAGGAGTGGGACATGGCTTCAGATTGGTGAGGCCTGCTCGCTCAAGAAGTTCATTAACATAATTAGTCTGAACAAGATGCATTCCTGTGTCATTTCGAAAAACCTCCACACCGAGGTAGTAGCTCAAGAAATCAAGGTATTTTAAGGGAAAGATTGAGGACAGTCGATCAATGAAAGATGTTATCAAAGTTGGCGAATTTCCTGTTATAAGTATGTCATCCACATAGATAAGAATGAAAAAAACCGAGAGGCCAGTGTGCAGAAAAAATAACCAATTGTCTGCTCTAGAATTAACGAAGTTCCATCCCTGCAAAGTGAGTTTTAGGTGATCATACCAGGCTCGTGGGGCTTGGCGAAGACCATACAAAGCCTTGTTCAACTTACACACATGATTAGGATGCACTGAATCTGCGAAACCTTCTGGTTGTTTCATAAAGACCTCCCCAACCAAGACGCCATTAAGAAATGCATTGTTAATGTCCAGCTGACGAACATCCCAATTTTTTGAAACAGCTAAGGTGAGGATAATACGAATCGTATGAGCCTTAACAACAAGGCTGAAAGTCTCATGGAAGTCAACACCCGGGATTTGATGAAATCCCTTAGCCACAAGCATAGCCTTACATCTTTCAACAGAGCCATCTAGTAGGCGCTTCAGCTTGAACACTCAGCGATTCCCAACAATACGCCGATCCGAGGGAGCTACAAGGAACCAAGTGTTGTTTTTGCGAAGCGCGGCTAGCTCGGAATGCATAGCCTCAGTCCAATGAATAGATAATAGGGCCTCCTTAATATTCCGAGGTTCAGAAGAGGGCAAGGGCTGAACATCAGAACAGTCAGCAACAAACGACTGCCCAATCTTTGGTTTGGAGATACCACTCTTAGCCTTTGTCTGCATAGGGTGACCAGTGGGAATTTCAATAGCAGTGTGAGGGTGAAGGTCAACCGAGGGTGCCGGCACAGATTCAACATGAGGACTTGGACATGCAATGGGTGAGCTGTGAGCCGATGGCGACGTTGCAGGAGAGACATGTTCAGAGCGAGATGGTGATGCTACAATGGGAGGTTCAGCGACAGTCGATTGAGCAGGATCATGTGTCATATGTGAGGGGTGAGGAGAGTGGGGCAGCGATGACTCAGATAAGCTAGGTGAGACAGAAGGAAAGGGATGCCAGGATATGATTGTATCATTTGTGGACGGGACGGAGGTAGACATAAATCCTAGTTTAAAAGGAAATTCGGACTCATTAAAGATGACATGACGGGAGATATAGATACGACCACTGGCACTAAGGCATTTGTAACCTTTGTGAGCAGGGCTGTAACCAAGAAACACACACTTGGTGCTATGATATTTGAATTTATGAGAATGATAAGGACGAAGGCATGTGAAGCAGGCACAACCAAAACATTTGAACGAAGCATAGTCAGGACGAATGCCAAAGGCTTTTTCCCAAGGAGAGATGTTGTTAAGAACTGGAGTAGGGAGGCGGTTAATTATGTAAACCGCAGTGGAAAACGCATCCCACCAACAACTAAAGGGCATGGAGGCTTGAGCCAATAAGGTCAAGCCCATTTCAACAATGTGGTGATGCTTTCGCTCGACCACCCCATTCTCCTCACTAGTGTGGGGGCAAGGATGACAGAAATCAATCCCTTTGTCTTTCAAGAAAGAGGAAAAAACACGAAACTCCCGTCCCCAATAACTTTGAACAGTTTTAATAGAGAGGTTGAACTTGTTTTCAACAAGGACTTTGAACTGAAGAAAGCATTGGAGTGTCTCACTCTTGGCTTTAAGAGGATAAATATAGGTTAACCTGGTATAATCATCAACAATACTAAGATAATATCTATAGCCAGCAGTGGATTGCATAGGGGCAGGCCCCCAAAGATCACAATAAATAAGTTCAAGGGGTTGATTGGTGCAAGAGGCTGAAGTTGGAAAGAGTAATTTATGTGACTTGCCATATTAGCAGGAGTCACAAAAAGAGCATTTACTATTAGAAGGTAAAAGATTACAAGAGGATAAGACTCGATTGACAACGACCTCAGAGGCATGACCGAAACGTTGGTGCCAAACATCTTTGGACACCTTACATGACCGGGAAGAAGAAACAAAGACAGACGGAATTGGACTTGACACAAACTCTGTTGAATTTAAAATAGTGCAAACAGCAGACTCAATTGGACCAGATGTAGCAGCAGCAAGATAGGAGACATTTGGGTTGACACATTTATTTGGATTGAAGAGATACTCCGTAGGTGGACATGAGAGCTTCAGCTCATATAGACCATCTCTAAGAACCCCTTGCATCATCACCTTCCTTGAAGCTTTGTCCTTCACAAGGCAAAAAGAAGAGTGAAATTCCACAAAAACATTGTTATCAGCAATTAATCTTGCTATACTAACAATGTTTCGCTGGATTTTAGGAACATGTAACAAGTTATTTAGTCTAACCACTGTTCCAGGTTGTAAAGGAGACGAAATAATGTTACTGCCTATGTGATCAATTCACAGTTTAGAGCCATTACCAACAGTGAGAGACTTTTTACCTATGTAGTCATTTCGAACTTGCAAGATGTGGTTTGTTGCACCACTGTCGACTAGCCATCTTGGGTCATTGAGAACTTCAGGAGCAGTTAGATATGCTGAGTTGTTGCTTGAACCTCCACTCGAATTGTTGCTAGTGTTAGCATTGTTATCACTTGGGTTGTTGAAGGTTTCATCAAACCTTAGCCAGCAGGTGTTGGTATAGTGTCCAACTTTCGAGCATAAATGGCAATATGGTCTGTTACCACGACCTCCGTTCCTGCCTCTTCCTCGTCCTTTACCATTTCCATTTTGGCCACGGCCTGGGGACCCATTTTGGGCATTTCCTCCATTTTGATTCTGATTCTGAGCAGCACCATGGTTCTGGTTCTGAGATTGACTCTGGTTACCATTACTTCGGTTATATGCTTTCCCTTGACGGTAGGCATAGTTTGCAGATATGTCACATGTATCCATGAGATTAGGGGAGAGACGAGATAAAGTACCTTCAAAATGAATGAGCAAGAAGCCAAGCTCAAGCCATGTTGTGATCTCTTTTCCTTCAATGATACAAATGATGGATATGTAGTCTGAGTCTAAACCAGCTAGGGCATATGAAACCTGATCATCAATGGAAATCGGGTTGCCTGCAAGTTGAAGATTCTCGGCAGCTTGTCTCAGAGTGCCCAGGTATTCAGACATTTTCATCGTTCCCTTCATAGTGTTTTGGAGAATACCCCTCAACTGGTTGATTCGTGCCTTGCTTGAGGCACCATAGATCTTCTCCAGCGCCTTCCAGACCTCTTCAGACGAACCAAAACTCACCACTTTGGCGGCAACGGCTGGAGTCATTGACCCAAACAGCCAACCACATAGGGCTTGATCGATTGAACACCATTCAACAAATAATGGGTTCATCTCCGTCTTCTTCCCTTCTTTAGTGACCACTTCAATGTTCTCTTGAGGTCGGGTTAGTCTGGTTCCCAGCACGAAACCATCTACCTTCTGTCCTCTTAGTATCGGCAGAACCATTCCTCTCCATAGGAGATAGTTCTTATCACCGAGCTTCATATGCAGCACTGAGCTTAGCGGATGGCCGAACGAGGAGTTGACAACATTGGTGAAGGGTGAGACAAATGGTGAAGACGTTTGCAGAACACCGCCAGATGTTGATGAGCTTTCTGCCATAGCACAACCTTGGCTCTGATACCAAGTTTGTTTTTTAGAAAAAGCGAGGTCTGAGAAAGCACATAGTAGGGAGCAGATTTCTTAGAGTAATTCTGGATGAATTGATTTACAAAATTGAGGTCCAATAAATAGGACAGTTATACAACACGACAAAAAAAATAGTAACCACTAAAAGAAGGACACGTGTAGGGCAAAATGCAGCCACTCACGTTTATATATAAAAGAATGAGAAATAGGAAAACGACAACATATTACACAGATATTAAACGAGAACGTTTTGGGGTGTCTTCCTAACATCGTCACACACCGGTGTTGAACTGCTTTACAACCAAATAATAAAACCATTGTGCTACTGATCGTAAATAATATATTTTTTTATTTGAATGAATTAATAAATTCCCTAATCTAATCATTTGCCAAGTTAGGCTAAAGCCCATTCAACAGCGGGCTTACGAAGGCCCAATAAAATAAAGCCCTTAGGCTGGTGGGCAGTTAGCAAAAAGTCGGGACCAAAACCCCAAATCGTAGCCTCCCGCCGGTTTGATTGAGTTCGCACAACAGTTCATCGGACATGGGGCGCAAGGGCAGGGGCAGCCGAGCTCGAACTCAGAGAAGGCACTTTCGAGAAGGCCGAGACAACGTTTGGAAGCTTTCAAAACTCGATCCCAACTCTGCTAATGACAACAAGGACGGCAATGGCAGTCACTGGGAGCCTTTTGAATCTCAAAGTCCCGCGTTCAATGAGTACTACAAGGTTTGTGTTGATTCATCTCTTATTTCACCTCTTTACGAGCTTTGTTTACTGATCGCGATCATGCCGATACTTTTGTTACAGCTTACGTTTAATTATTTATGATTTTGGAAATTGTAGGAGCAATGTGTTGTTACTGCGGAAGAATGGGATACATTTATTGAGGTTCTTCGGAAACCATTGCCCGCAGCTTTTAGGATCAATTCTAGGTAACACATAATTGTCTCATTTTTTGAGAGAAATAATTATAGTAAACAAGCTCTACCTGGTGGCACGTTGGCTTGATTCTTAGTAATTCATTTGTACTTTACGGTCACGAGTTTGATCTTTAAAATTGATATTTGGGTCTTATACTATTTGTGAGCCTCTATGTAAGGATCGTTGGTTCCCTTCCTCTCAATTTGTACTAAAAAATAGTAAACAAGCTCTACTCGGTGCTGCCACAATTCTTTTCTGTTATTATTATTATTTTTTATTTTTATTTTTTTTTCATTTTAAAAGGAAAATCAACCATAAAGAAGAAAAAAAAATTTATGGCACGTGGTGCCACATCAGCAAAAGATTGTCTCCTCACAAGTACTTATTTTCTTAATTCAACAACATTTGGAGATGGAGTTTTGGAACCTGTAACCTTTTGGTTAGCTGGTCGGAAGATGTCTTAGAGCTATGCTCTTTTGACATGCACATGATTATCTTATATGTAATTTTTTTTTTTTTTTAATTATTATTTTCTTAAACAAATATTTCCATGTATTCCAAATTACATGAACTCCATTGGTTCTGGTAAATGGTAATCATCTGTTTTGTTCTGTTTACGTTGCTTCTTTGTACTATTGGTATTGTTTATCATTAGCATTTGAATTTGACAGTGGACAGTTCTGCGGGGAAATACGAGCACAGTTACAAAATGACTTCGCACAATCTCTTCAATCTGAGGTAGACACTGAGTACTATAGTTTTTCAATACGACAGTGACAAAAAAAAGTATTATTCATTCATGACTGTTTCTTTTCCTTCTCTACCTTATCATGTTCAGGTTACTGATGAAGCTGAGGCTATTAGACCATTGCCTTGGTACCCTGATAATCTTGCGTGGCATTCAAATTTCTCGAGGATGCAACTGCGGAAGAATCAAGCTCTTGAGAGGTAATACTGTAAATTGTAATTTTTATGGCTATCATTTTTTTTCTTCCAAAATTGGCCCTAATCTCATGTAATGAAGTGATATTTCTGTATACTCGAGAATAAAAGTTGGTTTCTTTTAAGAAAAGACTGATGTTTTCAGTTTTATATAGTTACTTTTTCATCTGCTTCATGTTAGTACCCGTATTGGTGAGGTTATAACTTATAATTGTGAAACTCTCTTTCGTTATGACTTATGAGAATATGGTGAACTATTTGTGGTGTTTACAATTCTGTGCTGCCCTTAAATCTAATATTTTCCTAATGTACTGATCAATTTAAATCTCACCTACATATGCTATCGAGTATCGTGTGCTAATTGCTACGTTTTTTTTTTACTGCTTCTGCTTCACAGGTTTCATGAGTTCTTGAAGCTAGAAAATGAAATTGGGAACATTACAAGGCAGGAGTCTGTCAGCATGGTATGCAAGACCTACACATCTATAAGTTACCTACTAAATACTAATTACTTAATGTATCAACTGAGAACACTATTGTGTAACCTTTATTTGTTATTTGAATCTCTTATGCATTCTTAACAACTTAATTGGGGCTTATGGCATAGGTACCTCCTCTTTTCCTGGATGTACATCCAAACCACTATGTACTCGACAGTAAGCTATTTATGCTGATTTAAAAGGCCATTTTATTATTATTTTATTTTTTGATCTCAACTTTTGATCTGTCGTGCATATTCTTTAACTGTTTCTTTTTTTTTTTACTCAGTGTGTGCTGCTCCAGGCTCCAAAACATTTCAATTACTTGAGATCATACACCAGTCTAGCAAAGCTGGAGATTTACCTGACGGATTGGTTTGTGCCTATTTTATTTTTCTACTTTTCTCCCTAAGTTTCTATCAGTGTTTTAAAAGGCACACACGCCTGGGCTCAAGGCGCAAGACGCTTAATTAGGCAGGCACCTTGTGGGATTTTGTGTTTTATATACTTTTCTACCTAAAATTTTGTATTTTATTTAATTCTTGGTTAAAGATTCATTTCTTTCCATGAAAGTGTTTTTATTGTGTATATACACACATAAATATTTTTATTTTATATTTTTTTATATGGTGCACCTTAAGTAAAAAAGCCTGCCCCTTTTGGTGCGACTTTCGCCTCAGGCTCAGGAGGCCATTGCACGTTGGACTTTTTAAAACACTGGTTTCTGTATCGAAATCTCTGGCCTACCTATTAGGTAGTAGAGTGCTTACAACCTTTTTACTTTGTTTAGTTGCTTGCCTTTAAATTTTATATTTATGATACTTTTTCGTGCTCTGCTGATTCCTTTATGCAAATTTGATTCAGTAGCCATCTTGATTAGGTAGTAGCAAATGATTCAGATGTTCAAAGATGTAATCTTCTTATCCACCAAACTAAAAGAATGTGCACTGCCAACCTCATTGTTACAAATCATGAAGCACAACATTTTCCTGGATGTCGAGCAAATACCAATTTGTTCAATACTTCTGTAGCAGGGAATGAATTAAAACCTCATAACACTCAACTTACTTTTGACCGTGTTCTATGTGACGTTCCCTGTAGCGGAGATGGTACTCTTCGCAAGGCTCCAGATATATGGAGGAGATGGTAGCCTTTAGCACTTCTTGTCCAGTGATATCTTATTTTGCAGTTATTGATAATTCTAGATGTAGATGGTGGTTAAATCTTTTTATTTTTTTCAGGAATTCTGGAATGGGTAATGGCTTACATGGCTTACAAGTGCAGATAGGCATGCGAGGTACGGAACTATAACTTTGATTTTAAAAAATCTATGATACTGATTATAGCCGTCACAAATTTCTCACTTATTTCCACTAGGGCCACCACTATGTTAATCGTTTTGCTTCAGATTCATGGAAAATCAAAATGTTTTTTTTCTTTCAATTCTTGCAGGTGCCGCTTTGCTTAAAGTTGGTGGAAGAATGGTTTACTCAACTTGCTCAATGAATCCTGTTGAAAATGAGGCTGTTGTTGCTGAGGTAATGTAGAAGCAAAAAGTAAACTATACTAGCTATGCACAAAATGGCTCAGTGAATCCTCATGGATAGATGCAATTTTCATAAATAACAGACGCCCAAAGAGTTGCATTAAAGATAATATGGCATAAGATTAAACCTTCTCCCAATTCTCTCAATCTTATTAAGATTTCTCCTATTTACTCTTGGCAAGATTTTCCATAAATGGAAAATAAAGCAAATACTGAAGGACACATTCCTCATCACGAAACAGAGGATGGTAGAAGTTAGAACACCTCCTCCATCGTTAAAGAACAATCTCTTAAATATCTTTACTACTCAGATGAGCCAGATGAGCAAGCCTTTTAAATGCAATCTAACTTTTGAGTTGGTAAAATATGAACTATAACTACAATCTAACTTTTGAGTTGGTTTGGTAAAATATGAATTATTATAACTGATATGCTATATAGTTGCCAGTTGAGCTACTACTCTTTGTTAAACCGGTCTTCTCTTTTTTTATTATAGTTTCTCTACCATCTTCTTTAATGAGAGTGATCTCTTGTAATTTTCCTATGAGTTCTCTTCAATTTCATATATCAATAAAATTGTTTCTTATAAAAAAAATGGTATACAAGTGTTAGGTTCAGGACAGTAAGAAAGTTTCCTAGATTGACAAGATTTATTGCACTATTTAGTTTTTATATTGATTTTTGTTTATCAATGAGCGAAGCTTATTCTTCAATAAGTTAATATTGTCTCTTTCTACTGCTTGTCTCTAGTGGCCAAGCATGCACACAAGTGTCAGCTTATTAAAGCCTTCCCTTCTTTTCATTAATTTATCTTGTTGCAGCTCTTGCGAAAATGTGGAGGTTCTCTTGAACTCGTTGATGTCTCAAATGAACTTCCACAACTTGTTCGCCGGCCTGGACTTAAGAAATGGAGGGTGAGCTGTTATTATCTTGGTATCTCTTTTATATTGAAACTCAAGTGTAAAATATCGATGTAATTTTTCTTGTTTTATAGTTTACATTTCAAATTAAATAATTTTTAATCTGTCATTTTGAGCTGTTTGGGTTAAATTTTAGATATTGTTTGTAGATAACTGGTTTGCATATCTGTCTATTAAAATTGTCCTAGAGTTTTTTTGCTTCAATATTTTTGCATCTATTAATTTAAAAACATAGCACATCTCAAGTTAATAGTTATGCATAAAAAGTTAATAGTTATTATAAATCATGTGTCTTGAACTCTTATTCTAACTGTGAAATGATTACAAACAAAAATGATAGTTTTTCGGGATTGCCAGAGAAGGCTGAATCATGCTGAGATTTTGAGCTGTAAAATAATGTTGTGGTTCTTCCGTACCAAGTAATCATTTTCAATTTTCCGCCCCATGATGTATTTTAGCTATATATGTTATTTTGCTTGTGTAGGTGCTTGATAAGGGTGTTTGGTTAGCGACCTACAAACAACAAGTTACCGAATGTCGACAGAGTGTGGCAATACCCAGCATGTTTCCTTCTGGCAGAGGCTGTAAGAACCAATCAGACGATAATCATAACTCAGAGTTGAAGGGTAATCATCTGGATGGTACCACCGGGAGTTCTGTTGACATATCTGAGCCAACAACCAATCCTGTACAGGAGTTCGATGAGGAGGTTTGTGAATTTCCAATCGAGCGTTGCATGAGAATAGTGCCTCATGATCAAAATAGTGGAGCCTTCTTCATTGCAGTATTACAGAAAGTTGCCCCTTTGCCAGGTATGTTGAACTACCCTACATTTTGTTTAGGACCTTAAGGCCAGTTAAAGTGTACACCTCACCTGTCCTGAACCTAGTGGAAATTGTGGAGCCTTCTTCATGGTTTATTTATTTCTTTTTTCGAGTTCATTCAACAACACATGAGAGTGGAGATTTACCTGCCTTAACCAATTGAGCTACGATTATGTTGGCAGGCATGCATTGCTTAATACTGTTTAAGAGTTAATAATTGCTGCATGCAAATTTTGTTTTTGTTATTTGACTATGTGCAGTATACTTCTTAGTTCTTATTCTTAGCTATGAATTATGATAATTCTTAATGTGATTTTAATTCTTTCTGTTTAAAGTTTGAATTCAAGGTATAGTTCCTTTTCCTTCGAATTTACATTTTTCATCTCTTTGTTTTTTCCCCTTCAGTTGCTACTGAAAAACCAAGTAATCAGAAATCAAAGTCTGCAAATAACCGATCTCGTGGCAAGCTTGAACAGGCTATCACAGATGCAGAGAGTGTGGACATTAGTGCAACAGAAGGGATGGAGAAAAGCCCCTCAAAAGTTGATATTGATACCAATAATCAAGGGGATTCCAATTATGCAGACAATAAACCACCTTGCGAACTTCCCGTTCAGGATATTGAAGATGAAGATGGCTTGGACAGTAATGCAGCAGATGGGATGGATAAGAACAACTCAGAAACCGATTTGGAGGTCGATTTAGTTGTTAATGGAATGAGTGAAAATACGTTGGAAATTACAGCTATTACAGATAACTCAGAGGAGTGTAAGCAGCCTGATAAGAGCAATGTGAAAGGAAAGTTGCAGATTCAAGGCAAGTGGAGGGGTGTTGACCCTGTTGTAATATTCAAAGATGAAACCGTTATTGACAGCATAAAAACATTTTATGGTATTAACGAGTCTTTCCCATTGATTGGCCACCTTGTAACTAGAAATGGTGACACAAACCATGTGAAAAGAATCTACTACATTTCCAAGTCCGTTAAGGATGTTCTTGAGCTGAATTTTTCAGCGGGGCAGCAACTTAAGATAACATCCATTGGTCTGAAGATGTTTGTAAGTATCTCTTGCAACCGTTTCACTTTTCGAAATGATATTTCTTTCATTTTGTTTTAAATAATTTGATGTGCTGCTATATCTCATCATGTAATTGCAATAAATAGGAGAGGCAATCATCAAAAGAAGGTAGCTCTGCACCCTGTTTATTCCGTATATCGTCGGAAGGATTGCCTGTAATACTCCCGTACATCACGAAGCAAATCCTAACTATTTCTCCTGTGGATTTCAAGCGTCTATTAGAACATAAAAGCATTAAATGTGCAAATTTTGTGGATGCTGCGTTTGGTGAGAAGGCATCAAACCTAATGCTAGGTTGCTGTGTGATAGTTTTGGGTACAGGTGTGTAGATTATTATCCTTTTGTTAACGTATCTGGGTCCTTACTAAGCACATCTTTCTCTTTTTTCAGAAGGTAACACCGCTTCGGACGATATCAAAGTTGACGAGTCGACTATAGCCATTGGGTGCTGGAAAGGGAGGGCCAGTCTGAGTGTTATGGTCACAGCCATTGATTGCCAAGAACTACTTGGAAGGCTTTCAAATCAGCTTGGAAATGATTTGTAATGCTGGAAAGGCCTGTTTTCTGATGTTGAAGCTAAATCTAAATGTAAATCTTGGATGAAAATCAATTCAACTGTATAATCTAGAAAATTTAATCCTTACCATTGCTTCCAGTGTACCCAATATTTATAGTGGCAGCATGTTGTCGATTTCTTCGAACTGATATGATATTTTTTAGGAGTTTTTTTTTTAATCGAACGTGTATGATATAATATTTATTTTTTAAGAATATTGCGGTGATTTTCATTAGGTTCTTTGTACTATTTTTAAAGGATATTTGCCTAGTTCTATTATGAAATGGAATCATTACCCGGTTTATTTTGAAATGAAATGAAATAAGACATGAAATATGAATATATTCTCAAGAAGGCATAAATTTGAATACCTTATATCAAGATTTTGTAGATCTAAAACAAAATAAACAAAAAAAAAAAAGTTATTATAAAAGATTCAGTTCCATGCAAGTTTGAAATACTCGGAAGTTGGAAAATGAGAATTAAATATTGATTTGATAGGGTGAAGTAGTAAGGTTAGGGGGTGTTTGAATGACATTTTGCATGAGTGATTAGAATGAAGTGTTATTTTGAGTAATTAAAAATTTATATTTGTGCAATAATTCTTTTGGATGAAATTTTTTGTAGAGTAGTTAAGACAATAACTTCTTTTGATATAGATTTTTGTAAAAGATTATTTACGTGGAGGAATTGCAATAGAAAAAGCATTTTTTTTAAAAAAAAAAACAATAGAAAAAGCATTTGGATGTAGTTTTTTTTTAGTTGTTTGGATATTAATTTTGTACATGGAGCTGTGAATTTATTTATTTATTTCTTTTATGTAGACAATTATTATAATTGTTTCAATTAGTCTTTTCTAATTATTTATTTCGTAATTTTTTTAAATATGTTATTTATTTAAATAGGTGTAAAATATTCTAGTTTGCATGTTCAATTGTAATTAAATTTTTTAAAAAGTGTTTTTTTTTTAAAAAAATATTTAATACTTGCAAAGAAATAAAGTAATATTTAATCTTGTTGAATAACTAAATTTATCCATTCTTTTTTATTAATGTAAGTTTTCTTTTTAATATATATTGAGAAAATGAGGATAAATACCAATTCTTAAGATTAAATTGATTTACAATTAAATAATAAAACTATTACAATATATAGTGTAATAGTGTGTTTTTTTTTTTTTTTTTGAGAAAAGTGTAATAGTGTAGTTGAAAAGGTCAAAAAAAAAAAAAAAAAACTTTTGAAAATTTCAATTTATAGGTAAAGAAAAAATTCCACTATTAAAATGATATATAAATGCAGAGATATTTTTCCTTAATATAAAAATAATTTCCTTTTGATATTTTATTATATAAAATAGAAAGTTTTATTGAGCTGTTGGTAAGGAGCTGTTATGTACTTCTCAAAAAAAAAAAAAAAAAGGACTGTTATGTAGCTTTTTTCTTTTAAGCAATTTATGGCAGTTTCAGCACCCCACGTGACTCAATGCCAATGCGCCACGTGGCACCAACTTTAATTATTTCCAAACCTTTTTTCAAACTATTTTTCGAAGGTTTTAACATTTTCTGTTTTTATTTTTTCTTCCCGCATTTGAGTTTTAATTCTTTTTTCAGTTTTTTTTTTCAGTTTTATTCTTTTTCCAAAATTTCTATTTTTCTTCTTTGGAGAACTTGAGTTTGAAGGGGAATTGTATTGGATAGACCATTTTAAGTAAATAATTATAGATGTAGATAAAATTAATATTATTTTGTAAATCTATTTTTTTTATTTTTTTTATTAAAATTTCTTTCTTTTATAAATACAATATTACCTTTCCTCTATAATTATTACCTTATTTATTGTTTTGTTTTTAATATTCCAGATTTCTTCCAATTTAAGTCAAACTTATCAAATATGTTTGATTCTCTCCCAAAATTAAACCTAAATCATAATTAATACCATATTTATTGTTTTGTTTTTAATGTCATATTTATTGTTTCGACATGTTTGTGGATTTCTGAAATTGAAGCAGTTTTGTTGTGATTGGTGGCGCCGCTCTCACAAACCCTTATTATATATACTTATACTGTATTATAATATACATTTCATACATTGAAGTGCATCCGCATCTTCGTGATTAATGACGGCTAATAATACTGTTTAACTATAATACTATATTAATCTTAACATAAATTATAATACGGTTTAACTACAATATTATATTACTCATAACATAAACAATATTCTATTGCAATTTACATTACATAAATACGATAATACTCATTTACTCAATATGACTTTTATTTCGATTTTTGTTACAAAAAAATATTGATTATTATTTATATTTTTTCTTCATTTCTTAATACATCGTAATATGAGATTCATCAATATGTGTTTTAATTGGCTCAATTAGTTTGTTGAATTATCTTATTATTTTAGTAAATAATGTATTACACTTTCATTTGGTGCAATGATTTTGCACTTAATAATATCATATTGTTTAAGTTAAATTGATTTTGTATCATGTATCCACATTTATAAACTGTATAAGTACCAAAGTTTTATATAATACTCTATTACAACAATACATCAATAAACATTTTGGGAAACCAATTGTTAACATTAAATGGTATATCAATAACAAAAAAACTTAACCATTCATTCATTATTTCATGAATGAAAGAAAATTATTGTTTGACAACATTAAAATAGACCGAACATAAAATCTTCAAGCTACATCTTCAATTCCACCTTTAACCATAACTTCTTTTAGTTGGACTGTAGTTTCCACCGTTGCATCATTCATAGATGTCTTTTGCAGACTTAACCATGTTGTGTATCTGACAATTAATACATCAATAATTATACAATTCATGTCAAATATCAAAATAAAGAGTAATACAGTATAATAAATCAATTAGAACAAATTAATAGTACACATTAATACGGTACACACAATGTGTTCAGTCCGTGATGTTATTTTCTTTAATAATACTCTTTAATTCCAAATCAAAACAGTAACACCGATAATACCATACATAAACATACAATTACATATACAGTACATAGCTCGACACACAAAAAGTACACAACTCAATCGAAAACCCCAAAATCGTCAAATCACAAACGAAAATCAGAAACCCCAATAACAAAATCCACGAATCGATACACAAACAGTTTATAGAAATCGATACAGTACATGCATTATATACAATACATGCATTATATACGGTACATGAATTTAACAAAACTTAGAAATCTGTACCCAAACAGTCCAGAGCACCAGAAACCACAAAATCCTCAAATCTACACAGAATCGAAAACCCTAAAATCTCAAAATCGAAAACCACATTCACAAACCCTATAATCCAAAACAACAATGAAATCGAAACAAAACATACTTTATCAGCAAGTTTAAAGTTCAAAAGTTTATTGGATAGAAACGAATCGAATAAAGAACGGAGACGACGAATTGAAGAATCAACAGAGAGAACTATACCGTTTATAATCTTACGCAAACAACACTCGTCGTATGTAGATTCTGGAACGACGATAAATTTTTTCACCGAAATGAGTTTTCCGTTCCTCGTCTTCAACCCGAAAGCTTTGTGAAATCGTCAATGACGTTTGAATTGTGGAGAAGATGAACGAACGTTTGATAATGGATCAAGACATTTTTGGTATAAAATGATGGGCACAAATCATGGGATATGAGATTTGAGAATCCAATTTTCCTTTTTTATTTTAATAATACAAAATATTCAAAATGCATTTAATGAGGGTATTGTTGTAATTCAGTATTATTGCTTAATTATAAATGTTTAAACGAAAATTAGAATTGCTAATTTTTTGTGTTTTTGCTTATAATTATAAATATTTTGCTTATTTGATCTACTCCTGCTAAAACTCCTTTAATTAATATATTATTTTTTTTTATTTATATTTATATTTGTTTACAATTTTCAAATTATAATATCAAAATATTAAAGGTGAGAAATCGAAAATTAGTTAAATAAATAAATAATATTATATTTGAATGAAAATTTTATTTATAAATAATAAAATAATATATAAAAAATATGTAAAATAAACCGTGCAAGACATGTAAAAGTTTTCTAATACATACAACATTTACAAATTATCTCCAAATCAATATTTGAGATACAACCTCAACTATACAATTTTATAATATAATTAGATGAAAACGAAAGTCGTAACATTTTATTTAAATAAAAGTTGTAACATTAAAATTACCTAACACTGATTATATATTTTTTTTCCCTTTTTTTAAGCAAGTTTCATTAATGATTTTATTTTAGGTGCTAAATGTGTGATGCTTAATCTTTAGCAGGCCTACAATTTAACAAAATCCAATACACAAAAATATAAACTCAATTACAGATCACTAACCGAATAATAAGATTTCTGACTAAATAATTTGAGATATCATAATTTCATCTAAGACATTTGCTGATCTATTTAACACAAAAATGGAAGTCTCTACAACACTTTTTTAAGAGAAATAATTGCATGCTGCCTTAGCATGCAACCCTTATTGTGTCAAATCTTAGTCCTCCATTATTTTAGATATTTTTTAAATGATTATTTCTCAAAATTATAAACATCATACATGACCAAGATTTGGCCAATTAAGTGGTTGTATGCTACTCGGTCAACATGCAATTATTTCTCTTTTTTTTAAGTGGTGAGACGAAAAAGAAAGATGGGTGGTCAAAATTGTTAGGATACCACATCAGAAAGAGTGGAGAGCTCATAAAAATATATAAGAAATTGTAGACTATTCATTTCATTACTAATTGATTTTGAGATGAAATGTACATGTTAGAAGATCTCTGAATTGTCTCACATTGAAATAATGAGAAATCCTACACATATTTATAAGAAATGTGAGTTATTTTCTTTATTACTGATTGATTAAGCTCAAACGAGTATTCAATATGCGTACAAAGTCTAAATTGGTTATACATAAGTGTTAAAATGTAATTAGGGAATTATGGAATGGCCGACAGTATAGGGAATCCGTACGATCCATTTGAGTGAAGAATGATAAATGGAAATAGTCAAAGGGGGAAATTGGAAATTGGAAATTGGAAATTGGAAGGAGCTGTTGAAGTGGAGACAGTGGACGTAGGTACAGGGATTTGTTCGTACGTTATTTTGTGGCACTCTGCCCTTCAAATCATCACCTCTTCATTCTCATTCAACCACTCAAAAAACGGGTAAATTTATCAAAATAGATCTATTTTAAAATCATTGGTGAAAACGGTTGTAGCGTCTCTCGTAGAGACGCCACATGTACATTTATTTTATTTTTTAATTATATTACTTTTAAATGAACAAAACTTTTCTATGCATCTTCTCAAAGTCATTCCATTCTCTTGTATTCATGCTTTTGCAATTATATGAGAACTTTAACATTTTCTTTTTATGATTATAATGCAGTTTATATTGTAAAAATTATAATAAATGATAATAGTTGTTTTTTTTTTTTTGAGAAAAATAATAAATAGTTGTTAGGGTTTAAAAATATGACGACATTTAAAGTTTTTTTTTTATAGTTTGGTAAAAGAGCACTCATAAATATTTTTAAGAACAAGCTAGATAAAAAAATAGTACTTATTTATAAATATTTTTAAGAGTAAGCTAGATAAAATAAAAGTTAATTGAAAGAGAAAGAATATTTTCATTGAATTATATGAAATAAAGAAAGAAATTTAATTACTATTATTATTATTATTATTATTATTATTATTATTATTATTATTATTATTATTATTATTATATATATATATATATATATCGTACAAATAAAATAAAAATCCAACAATTGAGTAAAGAAAAAGTTAGAAACTAGTATAATATATATGTTTTAGTATGCAATCCAATATTATGACTTTTTAAGTTAGAATTGAGTTTCATTTGAAAAAAGTTAAATTTTAGTTTATTTTAAATTTGAATTTCATTTTTATGAGTTTATGAGTTATAATTTAATTTATATAATTGGATAAAACCTAAAAAGTAGTATTTTGTTTTTGACAGTAAAAAGAAAAGTAGTATTTATTATTCTTATAACTAAGGATAAATTGTATACATGAAAATTAATTAATTAATGATGATGATATAAGTTAAGTAGGTGGTGGAATAAAAATGGTAATTTGTTTGAAAATTGAGAACTCAATATTTTTATCCAATATCCTGTCTTAACAAAATACAAAAAATCACTTTATTTATGGGAGATTTTTCATGTATAACAAAAATGGGCTAAAAAATTGCATTTATAGCATAAAATTGAAAATAATTGCACATATACCAAATTTTTTAGTGAATGAATTCAATCGAACTCAATCAATAACTAGTGATTGAACTCAATCACTTGAGCTAAATCACTTAACAAACTGATTGAGTTCAATCACTAGTTATTGATTGAGTTCGATTAAGTTCAATCACTCAAAATTTTGGTATAAATTTTTTTTAATAAAAATGTGCTATAATTTTAATAAAGGACCTTAAAGTTAGCATATATAACAAATTTCCTTATTTATACATTTTTTTTTAAAAAAATTACTTTATTTACATATGCATAGTCTATTATCTCGTATTTAATTTACTAACGGCAAACTAATTTTTACATTTTATCAAATCACAGAAAAAAATCTAAGTAGTTTAAAAATCTAACATTTTGTAAACACTGGTTGCTTTAATGTAACGACCCGGGTTTTCGGATCGTTATGAGACTCTTGTTTTGGATTGTACATTATGTAGATTAAGTAAGGATTTAAATGATGTTGTTTTGGAGGATCGAACCTTGGCCATGAGGAAGGCCAAGGAAGTGGGAAGTTAATTGA
>JBBMEF010014544.1:6066-20479 GCA_037832685.1 Sicyos baderoa | reverse complement strand
GATTCTGATGTGTTCAACTGCTCTTTCATCATTTTCAAAACTGTAAGTCTTTTTTCCAATACGCAAGGAGGATCCCCTGTTGGCCATAAGGTCGCCGCCGGATTGTTCATCGGAGAAAAGGGTGGGAAGGGGCAGAGGATGGGGAGGGAGGAGAGAGGAGAGAGGAGAGAGGAGAGAGGAGAGAGCCATCTTCTATCTCATACCATGAAAACTAATTGAGTGAACAATTTACAAATTTACCATTGAGCTTCTCTTTTATCAAGAAAATGCATTTTATAAGAAAGCCAACTTAAAAGTAAACAAAAGCATAACAGTAGGACATGTTACCTTTAGGTCATGCTCAGTTTGAACAGATGATGTTTTAGGATGCACATTGAACAAACTTCCAACACCAACTCCCATGGCATTAACTACTCCAAGCATTCCCCCAAAATGAATCAAAGGACTGTATGGATTAGAATAACATCTTCTAAATAACTCCAACAAGCCTTGGACGCATTTAATTTCAATCGAGTGCACCCCATCGTTTAAAATTCCGCCAAGGAGGTTTCCTGCTCCTATGCATGATGCCATCAGCAAATTATGATGGAATGTATCAGATTTTTTAACAGATAACAGTTCGGAAATAGTCTCCTTATAGGCACTTATTAAATGGTCCAGTTCACCGCCATTGATCAACTCCAATCTATGACAAAACGTCATAAGAGTTGGTAGTGCAAGGCAGGATCCAACAGAGAGAATTCTAATAGAATCTTCATCGAATGAACCCGAGTATTCATGTACAGAATTTCCATGAGGAATCCATGAAGAAATAAAGCTTTTAATCTTCAGGACAGCATTATACATCCCAGCTTTGTACATTGCAAAGACGGTGTTAGCCAGACCTAGGATTAGTCCAGCAACACCCCAGACATCTTCTTCAAAGTCACCATTCTCATGCAACAAGTGGGCATCTACACTTATATCAAAAGAGTGCACCGGAAACATTGCGGAGAAATCTTCAAACATATCTTCAGAAGATCCGGTGAGCTGACATATCATCGTGGATAAAGCCCTAACTATGGTTCCTAGTAACTCTACTTCCTCTACCTTGGTTGTCTGTTTATCTTTACCCAGGTTAGATTTGTCAACAATTTCAACTCCGGAAACAAGATCATGGCTACAATAGCCTAACCCAACTCCACAAGCTCCTTTAACAAGGGTGCTTTTGCTAACACTTAAAACCTGAAAAGGAGATTTCATGAAACTCAGGCAAAGAGATCGGAAATTAGCAGTAAGATGGAATTGAAATTATTCAAATTCTTTGTTTAATAATGAACCCAATATTGAGTAGACTACAAGAGATGACCTAATCATAAAAGGAAACAATACTACCTAGTCATAAAAGGAAAAGATAGAAAATAATATTTAATCTAATCCTAAAAGGAACAAATAATTAAAAAGATGAAAATACCAACATAAACATAAACCAACAATTATCAACTCGAACTTCGCAACTCATTTATTTGAGTAATGCCACAAAGAAGAAAAATAGCCATATACTTTGACAAATAGCTAAGTGACTGAACGAAGATCTGCATACCTCAAGAAGTCCAGAGATGTTTTGAAATTTCAATTTATGATCAGTGACATGTAGGCATCTGGAGATTATTCCAAGGGATATTGCAGATGGCCATTGACGATGCTCATGCTCATTCTGGAACAACCAATTTAATAGAAACTTCGAAGCAGTTGACTTCACAGCATGGGCAGACTGAGGCACGACCTGGTAACAAAAAGGAAAAAGCCATAATGAAATTTGTAATATTTCTTCTTCTTTTTTTAAACAAGGTAACCACGCCCGTCCCTAGACCAGGCACCGGAGACATCGAAGGAGTATGTCACATGAGTTTCGAACCTGAGACCTTGAAGGGAGCATACCTTCAAAGCCCAAGCCTTCAACCACTCTGCCACCCCTTGGGGACAAATCTGTAATATTTCATGACATCAAATATTTGTTTTTGTTGATTTTAGACTAGAAATAAGTTTTATATTATTGAATTATGTTACAATCCTCCTTAAATACAATAAGGAATAAGGAATCATTTACAAAATGGAAGAATTACACATATGGAATTAGAATAAAATCTCATAAATCAACAGTTTTCTATCCCAAAAAAAAAGAAACAAAAGAAAAGAAAGCAATAAAAAAAATTCACAAGCTATATGTACTAGATCATCCTCAATGACACTAATAAGGAGTCAGGACGGTGATAAGTTCACAAATCTAAAAATGCACGAAGCCTAACAAGAA
Organism: Sicyos baderoa; assembly: GCA_037832685.1. Classification (NCBI taxonomy): domain Eukaryota; kingdom Viridiplantae; phylum Streptophyta; class Magnoliopsida; order Cucurbitales; family Cucurbitaceae; genus Sicyos; species Sicyos baderoa. The sequence goes on along the minus strand of JBBMEF010014544.1, from coordinate 18,186 downwards.
ATCAATTTTACTCCCGAAGACCAATGCATGGAGTAGACCTCTTGAGTCTTGACCTTAATATCCCAGTGATAATATCATTTCCATACATCTATACTCCAAATTAATAGTTATCAAGTTATCATGCTTTGTATTGATTACCAGAGTAATAATATGATATTCTTTTTTATTTTTGACATGGATATTCAAGGAACTAAAGAAGAAAGTTTCTGACATGTCGAGGATAAAATTATGAAACAAAAAGGCTTCTGAAGCAAAACATTACCATACAAAGTGCACCAATGGCTAGAGCCATATTTTCAGCAGATCTTGGCAAAGCTTCTTCAGCAGCATGTATTATACTCTGAAGAACAGGAATAACAACATTACTATCAAATTTTAGATAACTGACAAGAAAGTAAGATTTACAAAATAGAAAGGCAAGGATGAAGGGAACCTTCAAAATTTCAGTAGCAGCTTTACAAGTTTTCTCTAAGTTAACTGCAGCGTCTCTAACATCAAAAGATAAAACTTCAGACATTAACCAGCGTTCCATAAATGCTTTCCATGATTCCACGGCTAAGAGAGCCATAACAATGCTTCTTGAAAGTTGAAGAGATTCAGCAATTTCACACATCGCATTCTCATAACTAGCATGTTCATCTTGTGTTCTCTGAGTAAAGAATAGGCTAGTTAAGGAAAAGAAATAACTTTTCAAAATGATGATTCCCAGTTACAACTTCCTTACTCTTGCTGGACCATTCCCTTTTCTACTAGAAAAAGAAAGACATAGTAGAGCAGCAGCAGGCAGTTCCTTGACAGTACTTCTGTTCCCTGAGAACAAATTTAAGGAGTTTAGCGGTTTTACACTGACAAGCACAGAACAAGGCAACAACTCATCATATATAATGCCTAAACTAATTGATCAAAATTTCAAATTCATATGACTATAGCCCTACCTTCCTCATGAAAAAAATAAAGAAAAATCATAGGATGCGTCTTATTTACTTCTGCTATTTTGTTGCATTGCACGTCATATTTCCATTTTTTTTATCACTTCTTTCGAATATGATTGAATAACTATTGCTTAACAAGCTTACCCATTTTTTGGTTCCCCACAACCCGTAGGAAATTAATTCTCATGTAGGTGGTCACCATAGATAACCTTTTGGTTCCCCAAATGACCACTAGATCAACCATGATGGTTAAGTTTTCCATGAATTTGAGTAGGTTTTGATAACTAAGTTTGGTTCAACAACTTTTCCTTGGGTGGGTCATATTCTAATGGAATCACAATTTTTCAATTCTACGCGTTCTTCTAGCGCATAATTTTTTTTTGAAACAAGAAACAAATTAATTCATTGATGAAATGAACAAAGGTTACAAAGGGAATAAAAATACAATCAAAAAAGAAAAACAAAACATCATAGAAAAAGTCAACAACAGAGTAAAGGGAAACAAAATAGGATAAGAAGTTAAAGTTGAGCCAAATCTTCCCAATTGGAATAGATATCTCGGATAGAGGCACCAGAAAATGCTTTGGAAGAAGAAGAGCCCAAGTTGATACATGCATCCGAACAGCTTCAAGTCTAGAAAGCCAAGGCATGGATTCTTCTTGAAAAATTCTCTGGTTTCTCTCCCACCAAAGTTCGTAAAGTAAGCATTTCACAGCATTGATCCATAAGACCCGAGATCTTTTTTTGAGTCTAGGCCCAATGATAAGTTGACAAACATTTTGCTTAATATCATTGGCAAAGATCCAAGATAAACCAAAAGAAGCCATAAGCCTATTCCAACAGTTAGTGGAGTAGGAACAAGAGAAGAATATGTAAGGACCATCTTCAGTTGCTTGGAAACAAAGGTGACAAACAAAAGGTTGAAGGGAAAAGGTAGACAGTTTTCTTTGAAGAACTTCAGCAGAATTTATCCTCCCATTCAAAAGAATCCAAATGAATACATTAATCTTCTTTGGACTCTTGGATTTCCAAATGGCCTTATAAATGTCCTTGTCTAACCGTGAACTTGATCCTAAGAAAGCAGTGACGGTTTTAACAGAGAAAGCACCAAAGTTCTCTAAAGGCCAAGTCAAAACATCCGGATTTGAGTTAATCGTTTTGGATGAAAGCAAACTAAGTAAATCTGTAAATAGATTGATTTCCTCATCTTTTAGGAGCCTCCTGAAGTCAAGCTGCCATGACTGAGTGAAGGAATCCCAAAAAGATGAAATTACTTCATTTTGCTTGGTGGAAAGGACAAACAAATCAGAGAAAGCCATTTTAAGCTTCATAGGACCAATTCAATGGTCATGCCAGAAGAGGGTCTTGGAGCCGTTTCCTATTTTCAAAATAGGCACCGATTGAAATTTGTCTCATTATTTCACAATGCTCATCCAAGGACTTTTTAAACTGGAGTTTGCCTTTCGATTCAAATTCCAACTATTAGTGTTGCAACCGTGAATGCTAACAATGATTTGACACCATAGAGCATTTGGTTCTCTATGGAATCTCCAGCCCCACTTAGCTAATTAGAGCTGAATTCTTCAAATGAATTTCTCCAATGCTCAAACCCCCCATAGATTGTGCTTTGGTAGTCAAGTTCCATCTAACCATATTGCATAAATTATTCGAGTTGGAGCCTGCCCAAAAGAACTTTCGAACAAGTCTTTCAAAAGCCATGGAAGCCTGTGAAGGCATCCTAAAGATGGATAAATGATAAAATGGAATGTTTGATAGAACCGAAGAGCATAGAGTTAATCTACCACCTCTTGATAGGTAAAAGTGATGCCATTTATCCAACTTTTTCTGAACTTTATCCAAAACTGGTTGCCAAAATGATAAAAGATTGGGATGTCCGCCTAAGGGGAGGCCGAGATATGTTAATGGGAAGCTTTCAACTTTGCAACCAAGTTTAGATGCTTGATCCTCAATTCGTGCCAAGTCCATATTCACTCCACAAAGTGATGATTTTGACCAATTTATCCTCAAACCCGAGCACCACTCGAACAACTCAATGGTGTGAACAAGAGTCTCCATCATACGATCATCATTTTTGCAAAAGAGTAATGTATCATCTGCAAATTGTAATAAGGGAACATGAACATTGTCTCTTCCGACCACAAAACCTTCATAAATTCCTTTAGAATAAGCATTGTCAATCATAGCACTAAAAACATCTCCGACAAGTAGAAAGAGGAAAGGAGAGAGGGTGTCCCCCTGCCTTAAACCTCTTGAAGCCGCAATACGACCTTTCGGTCTACCATTAATGAAGACCGAGTATTAAAGATTCGAGATGCATCCCATAATCCAACTGATCCATTTCTTATGAAAGCATTTTCTATTGAGGGCTTTTCTGCAAAAAATGCTAATCTTTATTAAGGCTGTCATTGAGAAGGATCCACAGAAAAATGCTAATCTTTATTGGGCTTTTAGACTTCCAAATCACCTTAAATAAATTTTTGCTCAAAAGATCACCAGAATTCAAATTATCAGACAATGACTAGACTGAAAAGTAACCAGCAGCTTCAAGAGACCAAACTTTTGAATTATCTGAAGTTCGAAGTATGTGAGAAGAAAGAACCTGAAGAAGCTCCTAAAAATTCAAAGATCCATCCACTTTTAAAAGTCTTCAAAAAGAGAAGCTCCAAGAAGAATTGTTTATATCCCAATAAAAAGCAACTGACTCCTCTTCGTGGTTTGATCTAACATACACCCTTGGAAAGCTTATTTTAGTGGTGAGGTGAACGCCCATCTGTCATGCCAAAATGAAACTCGATAACCATTTCCAAGTTTAAAGGAAGTTAGATGTTCCACCTTTTTCTATGACTTTGAGATGCTAGCCCATGGGCTTCTCAAAATACAATTTGAATTGCCCGAACTGTGCCAACCAAAGAAATCCATTCCATGAACACTAAAGATATTCTTACTCCAAAAGGCAGTAGGCTCTTTATTTAATCTCCAACCCCATTTAGACAGAGAGCTAAATTCTTGTACAGAAAAAACTGGTTTCTTAAAAGGAATAAAAAGAGCAATTTTATCGGGATATTAGTTTACTAAAAGTGTGAGTGGAGTTCTTTTCTAAGTTTTTTGGTTGGTTGATTTTAAATGTAGTTTGGATCCAATGCAGGCGGTTCTGTTTGTTTATTACTTTTGATTTTTCAGGTTATTTTCTAATCCTCCTTGGTTTTATAATTCCTTGCATAGTTCTATGTCTTATATATACATAAACTGGTAGTAAAAGGGTAGTAAGAACTCTAAAAAATTGAATAAGTTCAAAATCTGTAGCCAATTCCATAAGAACTATTTTATAGGAGGTTTGGTTATATAGAACTAGAAGGGTTTTTTTAGGTGAGGAAAGAGTGGTGGAGGCTCTTATACATAATAGCTACACAATTAATCATATTACCTGAAGAAAAGACAAGACGAGGAAAGACATCTAGTAGCTTCTCAATCTTACTTCCAGCAACCCTCTTCTCCTTTACTAGTCGTCTCCGGTTACTGGAACACATTGGGAATTATTTATCAATTATTTGAATGTTTTCCCTGGCAGCAATTGAAGTAGGAAGTAGATGACACATGCAAATTTTAACCTGTGCTCATGAGCTATAATCTTGACCAGAAGATCTTTTATGGCACTGAGGATGTTCACATCTCTCTCAGTAAAAAGAGCTGACGTGCTCCTTTCTTTAAAATCTAGAATACTACTCTCAAGAAGGGATACCTGGGAAGCATGAATAACAAAACCAAAGGAAAGGATATAAAAAATGTGAATAAATAAAATGAATGAATGTAGTGCTACTATTAGATTGCATGAGGTTCTATCTCAAAATTAATTGGTGATGGGAGTAGCCTACCTATCTTATAAATGCTAGGAGGTCTCCTCACTTTTTTCAAAGTGGGACAATGTGAGATTCTCTTCTTCAAGATGGTGCCACTCTGGGCTAATCAATCTTGGATCGGATCCTAATTTCATTTTTATTGGACCAAATACCAGTTATGGTTTAATGGACTATGATATCATATTAGATAGCATGGAATTTCATCTCAAAACCATTTGGTGATGAGAGGAGTAGTTTTCCTATCTTATGAATGTTAAGAGTTCTCCTCACTTTTCTAATGTGTGACAATGTGGGATCCTTAACAGCTACCACTATCAGAAAGTATGTGACATTGTCGATGTCATGAATGGCGGACAATGTTTAAGACAAAGAGGAGAGTGGCTTACTTATCTTATAAAATGCTAGGTCTCCTTACTTTTTCAATGTGGGACAATGTAAGATCCTCAACATGCCCCCACAAGATGGTACCACTTTAGGCTAATCAATATAGGATCGGATCCCAATTTCATTTTTATTGGATCAAATACCCATTTGGACTTAATGGACTCTGATACCATATTAGATAGTATGAGGTTCCATCTCAAAATCATTTGGTGATGAAGGAGTAGCTTACCTACCTTATAAATGTTAAGAGGTCTCCACACTATTTCAATGTGGGATCCTCAACAACTACAGCGTAACATTGTCGATGTTATGAATGGTTGACAATGTTTAATACCAAACTTAATCTGAACACATACGTTAGCGAATAACAACCACCTTTCGAGAGAGTGTCAAATACCATAAAGGTCCAAGTTAAAGGGAAAAAAAAAAGGCAAATACCTTCCGAATACAAGGTGCAGTTACATCCCTACCCTTTCTGGCATACACATTTCTAATATTTTTTTGGATAAGAAACAATTTCATTATGAATATGAAATTATGGCAATGCCAATTACAATTACAAAAAGGTTCCCATATTGTTCAAAAGAGAGTCAAAGCTATAATTGCTAAAAATGGGAGATCTTTTACACCAGGAAACAACAACAATAGATAGATTTTCCATAAACTTTGTGAAGTTAGTGCTACGGTCGTTGAAAGTTCGGTTGTTCCTTTCTCTCCATAAGTTCCAGCAAAAGACTCTTATATAATTTTCCCAAAGCAACTTCTTATTAGCTTTAAAAGGGTGCCCGAGGAGCGTGTGGCAAAGGAGAGAGTGGGTATCATCTGGGAGAGCAATGGGCCAAGAGAAACAGTCCCGCATGTAGTTCCAAAAACGAGAGGCAAAGCTGCAATTTATAAAGAGGTGTTGCATAGATTCACTAGAGGATCTGCACATCTGGCACCAATTTGGAGCAAGACACATGTAAGGCATCCTTCTTTGAAGCATATCGGAGGTGTTAATAGCCTTTTTGAGTAGCTCACAAAGGAAGAATTTGATCTTCTTGGGGAATTTGTCTTTCCAAATAGTCTCAAAAATGTTTTCGGGGGGCTTATCAGTCAGGTCGTGTAAGTCCATGACAAGGGAGTGTATGGAAAAATGTCCATTTTCTTCAAGTCTCCAAGTGAGGGAATCTCTGCCAGTCAAAAGCTTGATGTCTTGCATCAAGTTAGAGATGGCACATGCTTCTATAATTTCATCCTCCTTCAGCCCTCTTCTGAAAAAGTAGTTCCATGAGGAGGAACTGTCAATCCAAGCCTCTTTCACCAATAAGTCTTTCCTGGTTGATAGCGCAAATAGCAGAGGAAATTGAAGAGACAATGGTGAGTGATTTAACCAGCTATCCTTCCAAAACCGAGTAGAAGAGCCATCTTCAATTTTGAAAGAAGCTCTGTCCCGTATGAGAAGAGAAAGAGTGGCAATATGCCTCCAAGGCCCTTTATAAGTAGCCGCGGTAGTTCTCTTTGTAAAAAATCCCCCAAGTTCAGTTCCGTACTTGGCAACAATAATTTTCCTCCATAAGGCATTTTCCTCTCTCCCGAATCTCCAAGACCATTTTGCCAGCAGTGCTTCATTTTTGTGTATCAATTTCTGTATACCGATACCTCCAGCTTGTGTAGGAAGAGCAGTGTCAATCCATCTAACGAGATGCATGCCGTGGTCAGAACTGCCACGCCAGAGATAGTTTCTATAAAGTTTCTCCAAAATGAAGATGACTTTCGATGGCATCTTGTACACATTTCTAATATTGGGGTCTAATAGACTGAAAAAAGCCTAATCTTGATAATTTCAATAATCAAGGCTAAGCTATTGAGACAGATTCACTCTAAAGAATTTGCAGAAGGTTTGGAAAATGGAAACATATATATCAATTATGATGTTATCAGAAACCATCATGGACTGGCTCAATTGGTAAAAGAGGGTCTGGGGTGCATAAGGTGATGGGTTCAATCTATGGTGGCCACCTACCTAGGAATTATTTTCCTACGGGTTTCTTTGGAATCCAAATGTTGTAGGGTCAGGCGGTATGTCCCGTGACACTAGTCGAGTACGCGAAAGCTGACTCGGACAGTCACGGATATCAAAAAAAAAACGATGTCATCAAATATAGGGAGAATGGTTTCATATGAATTGAGGCTAATCAACTCTTTTTTTATAATCGAAAATCAGAGCTTCGGCCCAATACATACCCCTGGGCACCCGCACTCGCCACAAGACCCGAGAGACAACAAAATTTTATCATTAAGCTTACTCGTGGGTATGAACTAGAGACCTCAAAAGGAGCATATCTTAGAGACTCGACCTTTACCGACAAGATTTCCCCTAAGAGACAAGGCTAATTGCCTCTTTTGGGGAAACTCAATGATAATACTTTCTTTTTAATCACAACCAATTGAAATTATTTATATGATCTCTAAGGCTAATCTTAAGGTCAACCTTGGTCACCAATAAACATGACACATTACTACAGTTGTGATGGGAATGCTTTCAGGATAGAAACATAAATTATTAGGGTATTGAGAGTAAATTAGGACTTTAGATTTTTTCCAACCAACTTAAGCGCAACTCGATTATTCTCATTTGACATACTCTTTGACCCTACAACATTTGGATGTTAAGAAAACCAGTACAAAATTATTTATAGGTAGGTGGTTACGATGAACTGAACACATAATCTCTTGAATCTCCAAAGCCCTCCTTGACCACTAGGCCAACCTATGAAGCTTTTTTAAAAAATATGTGAGTGTTTGGGCCAATATACTTTCACCTCAACTACTTTCACGAGACATATCGTCTAATCCTACAACGTTTGGATGTAAAGGAAACCCCTAAGAAATTAATTCTTAAAAAGTGGCCACTATAGATTGAACTCATCGCCTTTTAGTTTTTTTGAAAAATGAGACAAGCTTTTCATTAAGATTGTGAAAAGAGAGGGAGAAGACAAACCCAAGGGGAGGGGAAAACAAAAGGAAAAAAAAGAAAAATACAGTGATCAAAAGGCTTAGCCAAAGAACACCAAGAAGAGGCTTTAAGCTTCATGACATCAAAACGTTGCTACCAAGACAGTTGAGAATCCCTGAATGTTCTAAATGACTCTATCACTCATCTCGCTATTTTTTGGTGCAAGAGTTATCATCCTTTTTGTAATTATAATCTTGCTTTTTTGATTGCTAATTGGCATTGTTTTATAAAGTGTCATACTTTGTAACTTTGCCTTTATCAATGAAGTATTGTTTCCTATCAAAAAAAAAGAATCCCCGAATGTTAGTTGGTTTCTCTCCCACCATAATTCGTACATAAGAGCTTTTACTGCATTAACCCAGAGCAATCTTCCTGGTTTATTCATGCTAGGACCCTCTAGGATGCTTCGCACATTGGAACGAACGGAAAAATCGAAAGTCCAACTGATTCCAAAAATTATCAAGAGATGATTCCAACAAGATGCCGAGTAAGAACATTGGAAAAGAATGTGGTTTGCTGATTCTGCGCTTAAGTAACACAAGGGGCAAATAGTAGGCATCAAGGCTTGGTTTTGAAGCTTCTTTTGCAAAGAATCAGAAGTATTCAAACTTCCATTTAAGAGTCCATACAAAAACAGAAACTTTTTTAGGACTCTTGGATTTCCAAATTGCCTTGAACAATCTAGCATTCACAATGTTTGTATCTATCTGAAGAGGAGTGATTGAGCGATTTAACCGAAAACTTTCCGGATGGTTCTAGACTCCTTTCTTATTTGTTATAAGTAGAGTGGGATAGAAAAGGGTGAAGGTAAGAAATTATATAGTTGCTTAGGGCTTGAGTGGTATCTAAAGAGAGAAGGTTTCAAGTACCTGAGTACCTCAACTACTTTAAAGAGTCAGTTCCTTTTATCATTTATATTGCAATATAGTCGGGTTCTATGGGGTTGTTTCTTCTATAAAAAAGAAAAATGTCGCTAAGAACAATATAAATAGTTTCATCGTAGATTTTACCTCATATTGTGCTAAGGTGCCAAAAGCAGAAGCCTTAGCCTCCGTCCACTGCAAATCCTGACTAGTACAAGTTGATATACCAACAGCGAAAAGAATTCCTATTATGTCTTTTGAAGCTTCTGGATAGACTTCGGCATCTGTCGCACCCCATCTGAGAAGATTACAGAGGCTGCGAAAAAACCAGGTTATCCTCATAAATAAATTAATAATACAAGTAGTTGAAAGTTAACTATTTTTAACTAAACAATTTCACAGTGCCAACCAAATTGGACAAAAACATCCTATAAAATTTGACGTCAAAAAATTATGAAACTTGTTGTGTACACTCATTTAAATATCCCAATAATAAATCGATAAGTTCATGAGTTAAAACAATCTAAATCTTGAGATGTCTTACTTGATGGTTGCTTGTCATTTAGATGTGCAAGCTTGCAAGACCAAAAATACTCCAAAATGTACTATATAAAGAGAACCTACCTGAGGAAGGTGACTAAAAAAGAAATACATGGACTCCACTATAAAATCGTTTGATTAAATAAATGTGGCTTGAAGGGTTCATAAGTCTAATTAGTTTTACGGGACATGCTCTTTCTAACCGTAAGAGAGACACTACACGAAGTGTCACGCACCGCCTTTTCATAATTAGTATTGATGTATTAAGTGCAATTTAATATTTACTCAATGCCATTGGTTAATTAAATGCAATTTTTTTTTTTTTTTGAAACAAGGGTAAATATGCATGTCCCTAGCCCAGGCACCGAGAGACATCGAAGGAATGGAGACACGGGAGGTGTCTACAAATTAATATCACATGTGAGTCTCGAACTTGGGACCTAGAGGGGAGCACACCTTCAAAACTCAAGTCTTCAACCCTAAACCCTAAATGCAATTGAATATAATTAAATTAATTATCAATTTATTTGTTTGAATGAATTAAATGTATTTTACATGATTTTAAATTAATTAATTATTTTTAAATGATCTAGGTCGCGAGGAATACTATAAACCCTCATAATAGAGTTTACCCCACTACTTCACATCTCTGAGCTTCATTAAGGGAAACCACAAGACTCGTCATGGCCCACTTCAACATTTAGCATCATTTGATAACATAACTCACGTAGTCGAATGAGTTTTTGGCACTACTCAGCCAACTTCACAAGCCACCGCTCGTGGGGACATGTCAAAGACCCTCTTGGTGTTGCGGCAGCCCACTCGAGCTTTACAAGGTTTTTTTTAGGTCTGTTCTTAAATAGCATTATTAACCCATTTTTAATCGGCATTCATGTCTTGTGTCATATATAAGAAAAACAGAAACCTTAACAGAAAGGGCATTGTCTTGTGAAGAAGGGCTGTAAGGCTAGTCTTAGGAGGTGTGATCGGAGAAAATTGTAAGATTTTAAATGATAGGAAAAGGATTGATTAAAAAATATGGGATAGGATTACTTCTATATAAAGACGTTTGGACTGTGGTGTCTTTTTTTCTTTAAACTTATTTGTTTTTCCCCTTCTTATGTTTTCCTCAACTGGAGAGGCTTTTTATCATTCCATTGGTCTGGATCCAGCCCCTCTGATATATTTCACATTAAAAAGCAATGTCATATTAAATTTAAAAACAGTACAAACTTCACATTTGTAAATTACTCTTTCTTTAGTTGCTCTTCGTAAAATACAATGGTAGTTCGTTGGGAGCAGTGACTAACCTATTTGCAAGAATTGGATTTGCAGAATAGTCCAGTGGATACTCAGCAATGACATCCCATGCCGTGTAAAAATCTGAAAGGTTTTATATGAACTCTTTAATTCTACAGTCTGCTTCTTAAAGTACAAATCATTTAAATATTAATAAATTATAAGAAAATAACTTAGAGACGGTAAGTTTACCAATGACATCAGCTTCACATAGATGTGCAAGGCCTTGAAATCCAAGAGCTTGATTGATAGGATCGGAGCTTTCAATGCATGCCTGTTAATTGGAGAATATATTAAATCAATCTGTAACGGATGCGAAACAAAAAATAGAACCATAATGGTTTGCAAGAAAGTCATACCGAAACAGACAAGATAAGGTCCACTCCTCTATCTGCATCTTTTTTGCAAACATCTCGAATTGAAGCAGCCAAACTGAGACAAATCTCTCTCTCACAAACGAAGTCAGAAAATCTCTTAGGAAGTAGGACTCTCTACATGTAAGGTGAAGAAGCAATGGAGCACTATTACACAATTGAGTATCAGGTAAAAAGAAAAGCCCAGCCAACAACCCCACCTCCCACTCCCACAAACACACAAATATAAACAAAACTTACTTGCAGACTCCCAAACACACGATCATTGATTTCCCAGGTTTGACACAGCAATCGCGTTGCTGTAGCATATAAAACTCTGGAAATGAAATTTTTTTTAAAAAAAGTCAGTTAAGAAGAAGGTATCTTAATAAATACTTAGCCACTAGAAAACCTTCCTACAGAATGCAAAGTTTTGTGAGAGGGGGGTTTCCTCTATTGCTGGCCCCTGGCTTGTCTTTGTAGGTAACATAACAATAGTGATTAAAATCCTAAATTCTCATCACTACGATTCCTTGGAGTTGGAGAAGCTTCTAGAGGACTTTTAAAGTGCTAGTTTGAAATGCATCAATGTTATAATTGTTGTCTTTTAATATGAGAAGAGAATCACATAATTTCATTCATTAGAGAGACCATATATATACTATAAAGCACGGACACTTCATTTAGGACTGAGTGTCGGTGTCGGACACGTTTCGTACACGGACATGCCCAGACACGCCTCGAACAGTGTCGGACACGCCTCGAGGACTCGTTGACTGACTTTTTTTATTATACAAAAAAAAAAAGTTTTTAAACCAAATGTAAGGCCAATTTTATTTATTATATTAAGTTCACCTATTAAGTCTACGTTTT
>JBBMEF010014533.1:0-20480 GCA_037832685.1 Sicyos baderoa | reverse complement strand
ACCCTAATTTGTTTAGGGGTTTTCCACGTAAAATCATCGTGTCGTTCTTTCTCTTCTTCCTCTTCATTATTATTGTTGTATTCTCAATCTCTTTTAGCTGCGACCCTGCTCTATTCGATTTAAACAATCATAACATCTAATACATACATAATCCTTAGTGAATGGTAATGAAACAATCTAATATTACCATGAGTTCCCTTCCTAATCTGATATTAAGATGTACAATATTGCAAGGTATATAAATTATTTTCCTACAGATTCAGCAACCATGTTCTAAAGCCTCATATATTTCTCCAAAACGTTTACAGAAGTTCGAATCACACTGATAAGAAAGAAAATGACAAAGGACAAGCCATGGTTTTTTAGCCATGATCAAGAGAGTCTTAGTGCCACTTATTGACTCCCATCACCAATAACTTAAGGGGAAGAAAAAGGAAAGGTTTTTTAAAAAATAAAAGGGAACAAAGGGTGTAATTGGGTTTCTGAACCTGCATACCAATAGGCAGATTTATGTTATTAAAGATTTAAAGGATTCTAACAAACAACAAATGAAACAACTCCTCTTTTCAGGTTAATGGACTATGAAGCAAATAGCTTATGAACTAGTTATTCATTACATCACAAATTATCAAAAAGAAACTAAATCTTACCAGTGTTATTCGATCGAAATCGAGTTCTCAAAGCAATTGATCATGTACTTCGAAGTTCAAAGAACAAAGAGGGGATGATCTTAAAAAAAATCAAAGGAAAAATGCATAGGAAAGAAAGAGGACATAAACTGCCTGAAATGCAACAGAAAAAGGGCTTACAATTTAGAGCTTCTTGAATAATAACTTTCTCAATGTTCATTGCTTGAGCATTCTTGACTTGTACAAGAAAAGCTAGGCAATTCCTCATGAGCAGAGAAAGATAAAAAAAGTTGGTTTCAATTTCAATACCTGCTTATTCATAAGTTTGGCCTGTACACAGCAGTTTCTCATGATTCTGGTTTGGTTCATTCCTTGGGAATATTAGAGAGGAATATGAATAAAGTAGCTTTAATCTATTTTTATTCTTTCCTTACAAGGACAAATATTTAATGCCAGTTGGGTCCAATTAGGCACAATTATTCAAGGCTTTCAAATCACAATGGAAAAGAGTTGAGCATTTGGAGCACTCTTCTATATATTATAACATTACCCAATTGGAAAATAAGAAAAAAAAAGAAGAAAAAAACATCAAATACACACTGACTGAGGTATATGCAACACAAAGAGAGAAAAGAAAACAAAACAGAACATAGTGATTCCATTACTCTATAAGAATGTTAAAGTGAAAAAGCACAAATTAATGATATCAATGAATATGGATTTAAAATTGTGAACAGAGAATGAACAAACAACAACAATAATGACTTGTTTGGCAGGCCAAAAATTCCAAGAAAATCACATAAAGCTATAAAGTGCCCTTTTTTCCATAGCAGTAGTAATTTGCAGGATCATTACCCATCTCTTTTTACCTTTTGGGGACCCCAAATTTCAAAACCAGAATGTGGGCAAAATCATTATGCAACCAGAAATGGGTTACAAAGTTCAAATCCAGAAAACCAAAAACACAAACAAGAATCATCACATTTCTTCATATCTTAAGCACCCTAATCACAATCAGAAAAACAAGAAAAACCCATTTGCAATTTGAAGTTAAGAACAAAGAACTCGCTTACAGATTGATGGATTCTGAGGTTTGGAACCGATCTTGGCGGTTTGGCCTTGAAGGGCTCTGCGCCAAAAAATGGAGAATCGTGGGTTTGATTGAAATTCAAAGAAAGGGCTTAAAGATTCCATGGAAATGGAAATTTGTTTGTTTGCACAGAAAAATGGGGGGGAAAAGGGCAAAAAATTCACATAAAAATGAATGGAAAGGTTTGGTTTTTGGAGTGTAGCACAAGAAATGGGGTTTAGGCAAAAGCAACACACGTTCATCAAATCAGATTTGGGTCGGACTCCTTTGGTTTTTGTCGGGTTTTGTCTGATTTGATGGAAAAATTGAAAATGCAAAGCTTTCATTCATTACAACAAAAGTCGAATGATTAAAAGGTCATGAGTTCGAATTCTCTTCCCTCAATTATTGTAATTTTAAAAGAAAAAACTTTATTTATAAAAAATATTTTAAAATAAAAACTTTAAAATTGTATTATTAAGATTTATTTTGTTTTGATTTGTGAACTTATAAAGGATAATGTAAAAGATTATTTGTCTCCTCATCAATAAGGACCTATGTTACTTTTTAGGTGAAACAAATATGATCACAAATTTTAAGGTTGCAATTTTCTTACCATTAAAGAGACAAGTTTTACTCAACCTGAAATGGCTAGATTCTAAAGAAATAAAAAGTGTGAGGATTAGTCTATGCTTGTCACTTAGATTTTACATGACCTAAATAATAATGTCCATTAAGATTGAATAAAGAAAAATATTTAGTCTATCGTTGATTGAATAAAGAGAAATATTTAGTCTCTCGCTAATTTATTCAAAAGAAATAGTTAGGTTATGCTGATATGACCTAAATAATAATGCGATATAATAGATTTTACTTTATTTTAAACCCAAAAAGTAAAAAGAGAAAGAAAAGAAAAATGGCTTGTGGCCCATATTAGACCACATGTGTGGACATTAATATTTAAGTCATGTCTGGACATGATCTAAATATTTCTCTTTATTATTTTTTTTTTAATAATATATGTGAAGAGAAGAGTTGGTGACTTGATGATTTCATTGTTTGATGTGTTGTATCCTTTTTGTAGGATTTGTAATCCTTCCTAATTAAGAATCGAATCTCTGCTTTATTGGTTTAATGAGGTCGAAGGGTACATTCAGATACATGTGATTATGGCATTGCAAAATGAACCTTTAATATGAGATTTTATCTTAATTTTTGTCTACATTTTGAGTTCTAATTCAGTCCCATTTCACACAAAATTCCTTTTAGTTGTGTTTATAAACCATCATGGTTCAAGTGGTCAACGAAAACTTTGAGGTACTTAAAGATAATGAATTCAATCCATATATACTGGTCACCTACCTATAAATTAATTCTTCTACGAGTTTTTCATAGACTTCAACCAGTTGAGGTGTGCGAAAGTTAACATGGATATTCACATATAAAAAAAGAAAAAATATATAGAATTCGATATTTAGAATTTAGTGTGTATGATTAAGAAAAAGTTAGAATTACTTCCTATAATTTTAAAACTACAATTTAATTTTTGATAAATTTTAAAAATTAATTCTCATAGTTTTTAATTGTTGACGAGTTAAATAAATGAAAGTTAATTATTTATATGTCAATAATAATAATATGAATTAAGTGATTTATTGATAAAAGAAATATATATCATCTTTTAGGGCACAAACAATAAGAACTATATATATATATATATATATATATTATCAAACTATATAAGTTAAATTTTAATTTTTTAAAATTATACTAAATTTTAACTTTCTTCCAATTATAAAAACTAAATTTTAGACTTTAAAATTATAATAAACTAAATTCTAAATTTCATCATAGGGACTAAATATATAATTTAACAAAAAAATAAGCTTTAATCGTAGTCTCTTTGAAAAAAATGTGATTAATAACCTAGTCGATATTGTTTATTCCATAATATAATTTATAGTTGAGATGAATGAATATCTATTTGAAGAATTGGTTCTTAAGGAGCGTGACACAAAAAAAAAAGAGTTGTATTAGATTTAATTCTATATGATATGATATAGTTGAAGTCTATGAATGAGCCAGCTACTTTAAAGAAGATAACTAAGCTAAAATAAAAATGAATTAAATTAAGATTGTTATAAAAAGTAGTTGGTTTTTTTTATTCCATAATATAATTATAAATATTAAATTCTATAGTTGGTCACAATTAAATGAGACTTAAATACAGGTTTTTAAGATTAAATTCGTGATTATGGTATTAAACTAGAATATCATCAAACAATGAAATTATAGGCGACATGCCTTTTTATAACTACTTTTGTTAAACTGCTTATCACAAACTTAAAAACTTAAAATAAACGAAACAAAACCAATTGAGGGGTAGAACTACAAACATTGAGATTAATTTTTAATTGTCTAAATACGCTAGTGGTAAAATTGAATCTAAATTTAGAATTAAATTTTGAGTCGTAACTATTTAAATTATACTTTAGTATTTGCAATGAATTTTAATTTAGGAGTTCAAATTAAATCATCATTGTAAATTTAAAAACAAAATTACAATTTTCAATAGGTTTGTATAAATATCATCTTTGTTTCATTTAGGTCTCTCAATTATCATTTTGTTATATTTTAGTCTCTAAATTTTGAAAAATCTAATTTTGGTCTCTCAACTTTAATAGAAATTTAAAAATAATTCTTGAAGTTAAAAAAAGTTAATCATAATTATAAATATTTTTGATTAGTTAGCAACAAAATAATATTTAAAAAATCCAAATAGTCAAAAGTCATTAATTATCATGGAACACGTGGTCAAAAAGGATATTAAAGTGTTTGAGGTGATGTGTTTAAATAGTCTTCTACTTAGCAATTAATTTTCTATCAATTTATTTAACATTTAAATGTTGTAAGGTCGTGAAAATTGAACTTTTGAAAATTTAAAAATAAAAATGATCTTAACAAAAAAAAAACAATAATAAATTAGACATGTGGCATCATTATAATGTATGGTGCCACGTGGCCATCAACCAGAAAGTATTCTCATTAGAATAAGAAGAACGTGGTAGAATTAAAAAAATGTTGTCATCGCTAGTGCTAGGGGTGTAAGTAGTTGGGATTAAGAGATATTTGTCAATAAATCAAATGTTAGATTGTTTAATTCACTCTTTCTCAAAAAAAAAAAAAAAAAAAAAAAAAAATCACTCAGTTTATATATTTTTGGGTTGAATAGGTTATTGTAAATGTCTCTATTTTTTTTAAGCCAAACCCTCTTTATTCATAATTATGTAAAAGAAAAATAAAATAAAATGTATAGTAGCCTCAAACCTAAAT
This sequence comes from Sicyos baderoa, assembly GCA_037832685.1. Lineage (NCBI taxonomy): Eukaryota > Viridiplantae > Streptophyta > Magnoliopsida > Cucurbitales > Cucurbitaceae > Sicyos > Sicyos baderoa. The sequence continues at coordinate 15,449 of JBBMEF010014533.1, read as the reverse complement.
TATTTATTTATTTTATTAGAGTATACTTTTTTCTTTTTCTTTTTTGAATATTTATTAGAGTATACTCTCTACCAACATTTTAAGAATATATTATTTTATTAATTGATCTCATATATATATATATAATATTATTTTAAGTTGATGTTCAATTAGATTGAACCAAACTAAAAATTGGTCGATAAAAAAAAATTACTCAATCCAAAAAATGATCACATTATAACTTAACTCAATCATTACAAATTAGTTTGAATAGTCCAAAATATTTGATTGTTGATTCCGTTGTATACTACAGCCAATGCAAATTTAGGTCTGTTCACATCCCAATGTTAATTTTGGGAAAATTAGAAATTTGGGCTTTTTTTTGAAACTTAGTTTAAAAAATAGCCCAAAATGAAGTATTTAGCAAAATAGATCGTTGCGTCTTTTAGAAAGACACAATAAGGAAAAAATGTGGGTTGCGTCTTTCTGAGAGACGCGATCAATGGTCAAACGGTCAACCACGTGGCCGTCAAATCTGTAACTGTAAGTTGGGTCGCGTCTTTCAGAAATACCCAACCCTAGAAAAAAAAACAAACAAACAAACAAATTTGAACCCTAACAAAAAAGAATGTGTATTTAATTAGCCAACATAATCTTAACAAACATTTTTTGTTAGGTCGCGTCTTACAGATACAGATTTGACGGCCACGTGGCGTTGACCGTTTGATCATTGGTCGCGTCTTTTAGAGGGACGCAACCCACATTTTTTTCCTTGTTGTGTCTTTCTGAAAGATGCAACGACCTATTTTGCTAAACAACTTTATTTTAGGCCCTTTTTAAAATTAAGTTTCAAAAAAGAACCCCAAACCTAATTTGTCCGTTAATTTTGGACGAAAATAGAAACCTATCGGATTTGCTTTAAGATAACATCAATATTGAGTTGATTTATTATAATGTTTTAATATTTTTTTTTGATTAAAAAATATATTTATCATACAAATTTTTAATGGAATTTTGAAAATTAAGATAAAAAAAAAAAACTTTTGTTAAAAAAGTGGGCGAATGTTTAAACAGCAGTAACAGCGTTGGTAAATTTTGGTATGGCGAAGAAAGTGAAGTTGACGCTCCAAAAGCGCGCGTGAGAGAATGAGCATCTCTAATAACAGCTTCCTCCAACGTGCCGCCATGCAAATACAATGCCCCTTCCTTCTATAAATTGCGCTTCCATTCTTAAAATCTCATTTCTCTCCTCCTCTCTGTTCTTCCATGGCGGTCTCTAAATCTCCATCCAAATCCTCCTCTTCCATTTTCTTCCTCTTCTTCTTCCTCCTCTTCTTCCTCCTCCTCTGCCTCTTCCTCTCCTCCAACTCCCACAACCTCCCCTCCACAACCGCTCCGACCACCACCACCGCCCTGTGGCCGCCCTTCACTCTCCTCGACCACCACCTCCGCCGCCATGACACCGTCAAGATCGCCTTCATCAACCTCCCCAACCAACAGCTCATCATCCCCCACGCGTTACACCTTCTCGGTCTATCGAAGCGGAAAGCCGAAGCCGTACCGATAACGTTGGATCCCCTCGACCTCGACTGGGAGACTCTGTTCCCGGAGTGGATCGACGAGGACGAGCAGTTCAACTCCCCGAAATGCCCGAGCATTCCGATGCCCGACACCGAGCTCTACCGCGACCTAAACGTCGTCGTCGTGAGAATCCCCTGCGCCGGAGAACGCAACTCCCGCGACGCGGCTCGGCTGCAGGCCAATCTGGCGGCTGCCAGGCTGGCGGTGGCGAGCGCGTGGGTGGAGGAGGACGTGATTCGCCCGGTGTACGTTGCGTTTCTCGGCTCGTGTGGGCCCATGAGGGAGATATTCCGCTGCGACGATCTCGTTTTTGGTGGGGAGGATCCGACGGTGGAGGGGCTTCGGGTGTACAAGCCGGAGATGATGAGATTGAAACAGATGATATTGATGCCCTTTGGATCTTGCCAGCTTGCGCCTGTTTATGCTCGGACAGGTTTGTTAATTTTTTTCCTAAATTACACATTATTTCTAATTATATATTTTCATTTCTTTACTATTCTGCTAATTAATGTTTATCATTTTCCTAATTATTTCATTCATTGCTGTGTGTTGCTACTTTATATATATATGGCTATAAATTCATTCATTTATGTAGCTATTTTAAACAATTCATCAGTTTATTTATAACATACAGAGATTATAATTTCCGATATTCATTAAATTGGAACCATATTTAGATGAATATGGTAAACTAATTTAAGTTCATTATTACTAGGGGTGTATATGGGTTGGGTTGGGTAGGGTTAAAGGTAATTTTTGGACCAATTCAAAAATTTGGGTTGATCACTTTTTCAACCCAACCCAATTAGAGTTTCAACCCAACCCAACCCTATATTTTCGGGTTGGGTTGGGTTGGGTTCATCGGTTCAAAAAAAATTAAAAGTTGAAGGCACGATTACAAATTCAACGAGAATACTAATTATTTCAACTTTTGAAAGTAAAATATAGATATAAAATTTGACTAAATACTGGTGAAATATTTGAATATTAACAAATCAAAATATATAAGGGTGTATGTTCATATATAAAGCTAATTTTGTAAAGTGAGTAAAAAATATTGTACTTAACAGTAAAAAAGATTGTAGTTACGTAACCACTAGACCATGAGTGCATTATGATATATAATTATGTTAAATAATATATAGTTACATTCTGGTTCCGGGTTGAACCCAACCCAAAACTCCTAAACCCAAGAATCGACCCAAAAATCCGGGTTTCCTAAAAATCCAACCCAACCCAAAATTTTAAGAACATAACCCAACCCAACTCTTCCGATTTGGGTTGGGTAGTCCGGGTAGCTCGGGTTACCGATTTTTTTGTACACCCCTAATTATTACTAGTAAGATGATTCACGGATACTGAAGAATTTTTTGAAATTTTTTTATTTATTTTATTTTATAAGTATACTAAGTTTTAGAAAGAAAAAGATTGTCAGTCATTGATTAAAATTACTATACTAAGATACTAGAAGAAAAAAAAAATCTGCATATTTAGGTAAGTTGATTAATTTAAATATTCCTTTTGGGTCAAGTTTGGTAAGTTATTTATTGTTCATGGGAACCACAGGTATTGAAAATTGAAATACAGGCCCCTAAAGTTTATTTCAGTTTTAACCAATCTTCTATTTTTGTTGCTCTATTTATTTTTTATATTCTTTAAAAATATTAATTGATTATCGAAAGAATACTCGCTTGATGATTTCATTTTTTCGATAGAAATACATCATCATGGTCCGAGAATCCGTATTTGGCTTTATATATTAATCTGATTAATTATGCACGATTCCAAATTTACATTATTATAAATGACAAAATATGTTCAATTTTAAATTTTAGTTTCTATTTAATTACTAGTAGAGTTTACTGTCTATTAAAGAAAATAATGGTAATTTAGGTTGTGTCCATTTGAAACTTCTTTTTGATCTATTGAAACTCAAAGCTTTTAAAGTGTTTTTCTTTTTATACAGTAGTATTAGAGGAGGGAGATTCGAACATGTAATTAATTTCATAATTACTAGATTGTATAAATGAGTAAAACTATAATACTTTTGCAATGTTGTATGTATGTTTTTTTTTTTTTTTGAATTCATGCATGGTATGGTTGATTGGAGTTGGAAAAAATATTGGTTAATTTAGGGTATTTGGTTGCATATTTTTTTGTACTAAGTTGGGTGATTTTTTTTTTCTCGAAAACATACTAATTTTGTATTAATTAATTCGAACAGTGCTTACCTTTTAGTTAACTTGAAAAAAGTGTATGCTATTGCTACCGAGGTAATATATGGTTTCCAATAATGTACACAGGATGATTAAGAAAAGAAGACTAAGCATTATTATTTGGGTTAAGTATTAATGTGTATAAAGTTGGACAAATAACAATAACATCTCTATAACTTTATCCTTTGTGCATAGAAAAATTTTGTTCTTACATTTTTAACGGGGCAACTTCTTTACAAGATACTCGGAGTCTCCGAATTATACTCTTCGGAGAAATTAACTTCATATTTCACCAATTTAATCATAAAACTCTTCGTTGTCTCTCGAATCTAGATCTATCCAGATCTTAGATGAAAGTGGGGTGCTTCAAAAATATAATGAGACTAACTATTAAGTCAAATATCTATCTATAGAGGACATGTTTAATGTTCAATTTCCTAATTACATTAAAATATCGAAGTGTAAATTCTAAGTATTGTTTGGTCAATATGATTGGAAGAAAGCTATAGTAAGTTTAGTCCTTATATTTTTTTTTTTTTAAATAGTTTTTATGGTCGAAACAAAGTTAAAATTTATTTCCTACAATTTTTAAAACGTTTTATAAAAATCTATATAAAAAAAAAAGTCATTTCCGTTTTTAATTATAAGTGAATTAAGTACGAAAGTTAGATGTTCATACGTCCATGATTAGAGAGTAAATTAAGTGAATTGAACAAAAAAGAATCACGTATATGAATAGTTAACTTACACGTATGGATTACGAGCGATAATGACTAATAGGTAAGTTTATTCAAGTGATATTGGTCGTTGGAATTTGCAGGGAAAGAGGTATGGAGGAACTTCTTGATGCAAAAAGCACCAAATACAAACTCAACCCAACAACACAGAAGAGCCAAGGCAAAAAAAGCGTACGTGACAATCCTTCACTCCTCAGAAGCCTACGTCTGCGGCGCCATAGCCTTAGCACAAAGCCTCCTCCAAACCAACACAACCAAAGACCTCGTCCTCTTAGCCGACCGCGCCGCCATCTCCCTCAAATCTCTCGAAGCCCTCTCCGCGGCCGGCTGGAACGTCGTGGAAATCGACCGAGTGCGCAGCCCCTTCGCCAGGAAAGGGTCCTACAACGAGTGGAACTACAGCAAGCTCCGGGTGTGGCAGCTCGTCGAGTACGAGAAGATCATCTTCATCGACGCGGATCTGTTGGTTCTCAAAAACATCGATGAGCTCTTCTTCTTGCCCCAGCTGTCTGCTGCTGCTAACAACAAGATGAGGTTCAATTCCGGGCTCATGGTTGTGGAGCCATCGGCTTGCTTGTTTGAAGAAATGATGGTGAAGAGCTTTGAGTTGAAGTCTTACAATGGAGGTGATCAAGGGTTTCTGAATGAGGTCTTTACTTGGTGGCATCGCCTTCCTTCTAGCATTAATCATCTCAAGATCTTTCTCAGGGAAAACAATGAACTTGATTCAGGTGAGATCATGATCTCTTTTTAAGTATTTCTAAAGTCATTGCATTTTCTAGTAGCATAGAGGTTAATTAGTCATTTTCCTAGATCTATTATATTTGCAAGTTTGAACCCTTCACTCTAGTATATGTGACTAAAAAAACCAAACCCATTTTCTTTCATTGCCATGAGAGATAATTTAAACCTCTAATTTCTTTTGGGTCAAAATTATACACTTTAACCAATTGAGTTACATTCATGACTTTTTTTTATCGGTTAAAAAACATAAGCTAGCTAGGAAAAACCCAGTTATAGGGATTTAGCACAAGGTATAGAGCCTAAAATAAGACCATTAGGGTGAGTTTTATTTTTTAATTTCTGTGACTATCCAGACAGCTTGTGTGTGCATTGATTAATGTCAAGAGATATATCACATGACATTACAGCATTTGAATGTCAAAAAAATCTTGTAAGAAATCAATTCCTAGGTAGCTAGGTAGCCACCATAGATTAGAAACAACATAACTTGAGTTAAGCCAATAAATTAAGTTAATTTGTATTTGGTATACATACTTAAGTAAACTAAGTTATGAAACTAATATTTGTCATTTTTAATGCATTCTCCAACAATTCTACTTAAAATATATTGTTTAATTCTCATTCAAGTTAGAAGGGTAAGCAACAGAAAAATAACAAATTAAAATACATTCAAATCTATATAGGAATTAAACATTGATTTTTTGATTTAATGTGTATTGGTTTTAAACAGATCCATATGCAATACACTATCTGGGACTGAAGCCATGGATGTGCTACAAAGACTATGACTGCAACTGGGACATGAAAGACCACCATATCTATGCAAGCGACTCAGCTCATTCAAAATGGTGGCAAGTTTACGATTCAATGCCCACTGAATTGCAGCAATTTTGTGGACTCACCAAGAAGATGGATGCCAGAATAAGAAAATGGAGATCCATTGCCAAGAACTCTACTTTGCCTGATGGCCATTGGAAGATCAACATCACTGACCCGAGACGACGCCGTTTCGTGGACGACGACGAATAGAGAGATTGATCATCATATAAACAACCATGCAAAAAACTTGTTTTGTTTTTTGGTATTGTTGGTTTTCATATAATATGAACATAGATCACAGGTTTTTTTTTGTTGTTGATGATAAATGTGTTCTTGTTTTCACAGAGAAAATGTATTGTATAGTGATGGAGAAAAAATGGGACGACTTGGATTGGAATTGAACTCAGTTTTAGAAAGGCTAAGCAAAATTTAACCTTTTTTGGACCCAAAATTTCTTACTATTTTTCTAGAAAAATTACTTCTCAAAATTAGCTATGGGTTTACGAGATATCTCGTTTATGTTTCAATGCAAATTATGTTTATGATTTAAAACCAATTGATGTCTTGAAAAGGGGACTTCATTTAAAAATCATTCAAAAGATTATGATCTTAGCTAAGCATAGGGTTTTAGGAAGGCTTAAAACTTTATCGTAATCAGGAAACTAAGTAGGGTCTCTTTCGATATTGGGGGAAGGGTTTCGAACCTGTAACCTCATGGTTATAGGTCATACAAGATGTCAGTAGAATTATGCTACTTTTGGCGACATTCTCTCATAATTAAACAAAAGAACCAACAAAGATTATTATTTAATTTGTTTTTAGTATTTTAAATAATAGATGTTTCAATTTAAATTTTCATATAAATAAAAGATATTAAAAAAAATATAACAAAATGAGATTAGTCTTCTATTTATTTTCTTTCCTTCACGCAACCTCAATCACACAAGACACCCGTCATAGATCGCAACCTTCACGGTATACCAATTTTAACGTTGTTATCTCATCTCATGTACGACCTACAAATATTTACCTTTCAAAGATACTCGTGACAAGCAATGAAAGTCACATCGCTCACTCTTCGACTAAATTTGGGATGAAAGAGAACATTTGTATATTCTCTTCTATTTATTCTTCTTTCCTCTTTCATGTAACCTCAATCATGCTGCCATTGATCGCAACCTTCACCTTCATTGTAAACTACTATTAACGTTGCAATCTGTTGATTAGAACCTACGTAAGAAGTCGCACTCCAACAAGTCCAGTCGTGTACGAACTACAAATATATGTTTACCCTTCAAAGATACTCGCGACAAGCAATGAAAGTCACATCGCTCACAATTGTCTTCAACATAATTTGGGATGGAAGAGACAACATTTGTAGATCAACTTTATTAAAGAAGTCGTACTAGTACACACGGATGCCAAGAGTTAGACACATTCTCCACCACTAAACTAATTATAGACTCGTCGTAGGTAAGGTATATGTTTTTTTCCAATCATTATTTTACATTATGTTTCAAAAAAAAAATATTCATCCTTCATTAATTATATGGATGGGTTTATAAGCGGATATACTATATATGGTGTTATATTGATGGATTTGTAATGTACTATATATGGTTATTAGAGTTCTGCAACTATTTTCAATTTCAAATTTTGAAGCATCCTTACAGAAATTGTTTTGTAGATGTACAACTTAAACTTCAAATGATTCTTCATAGTGATATTTTTGAAATTATACTTTTTAACTTTAATTTTTAAGTTAATTTTTATATTCCTAAAAAAATGGCTTTGGTCGACCTTTTTAGATTTTGTTTACAAAATATAATATCTATAATTTTAGTAGGTAGTTATAAAGAATCTAAAATAAAATTAATTAAGAATAGAGGAGGGTACAATTATCAATTACAAATGATTTATTTAATTAAATAATTATAGAATTGAAGTTTTAGACAATTATTTAAACTCTTTAAAATAGTAGACATTTGTTTATTATTTTTTCCAAAACTAGCTATTTTCCTAATTCACCTAAATTAAATTAAATTAGATACATGTTCATTTAGTAAGCCAAAACCAATCCCAACGGTCAGACCCAAGTCTATGTAGAGAAGTTCAAGAGGTCAGGCCTAAATGCTTGTCAGGTCCAAGCTCATGGTCCATTGGATCAAACACGTTTTTGAAGTCTCAAAGTACATCGAAAGTCAAGCGATTACATAAACACACACATCATATTCTTTAAGTGGAAACATTCAAATAAATCAACAAGTCAACTATCGACAAAAAATTATAAGTTGTCCGAGACCGATCATCAAAGAAGATCAACCGGTCAACGACCAATTCAAATATCAAAAATTCAAAGCTGAAGCATCAAATAAGATTATTTTAGAAAAAAAAAATCAACGACTAATCATGATTAACAAGTCGGAGACCAATCATCAAAGAAGATTAACAAGTCAACGACTAACCTAACATTAACAAAATCAACCTTGAAAATAAATGGTAAAGCCTTTAAAATAAATTTAACCTCAAGAACAAGCTCCAAAACCCCTAAGATAAATCCAACCTCGAGAATAAACACTCTTGAGATATTTGCATATGAAAGAGCGATTCAAAAGAATAAATTAGAGATTTGTACGTAATGTTTACACTTGCACATATTCAAATCAATACAAATACATCCTTTATTTACACAAGTCTCAATTCAATCTTATCTATAGAAATCTCGTGGAAACCGATATATTTATAGGAAACCATCATAGAGTGGCCAAGTTGTCAAAGAAGGTCTTAAGTGCTTAAAATGATGAGTTCAATTCATAGTTGTCACCTACATAATAATTAATTTCCTACGAGTTTCCTACATCCAAATGTTGTAGGATCAGTCGGTTTGTCCTATAACACTAATCGAGGTGCGTGCAAGGTCGGATAGTCATGAATATCAAACAAATAATTATAGAAGGAGACCTTAGTTTTTTTTTTTTTTTTTTTTTTGACCTGAAGAAAACCTTAATTTTAAATGTTGTTTTAGTATTCAATTTTAATTTGAATGTAAATCTATTTTAGTTTTCCGTGTCTTTTTATCTTTTGGAGTGACTTAATTGATCAAAGAGGGTTTTATGGTACACAAGGTGATGGGTTCATTCTGTGGCCACCTATCTAAAAATTAATTTTCTACGAATTTTCTTGTCATCCAAATATTGTAAGGTCAGACGGTCGTACAAATTTGTAGAAAGGAACCCCAAACTTTACCTAAAGGATATTACTACTCTCAAATAAATAAGAGTCAAATATTAATCTCGAAAGAGAATTTTTTTTTTTTTTTTGTTGATTAGTACCAGTTCATTCGTTGTCGTTTCATTTGTAAATTGTGATTCCAATAATGGTACGAAAAAGTATAAAATTTCAACATCTATTAAAACTTCGAGAAATCACCTGATACTTCGTATTATAATTGAACTCTGATGCTGCTTTAAATTTTGCAGGTAAAAAAATTGGATGAAAATACATTATTAGGAACGAAAAAGGAGAAGTCATGGCTCTTATAATCATTGAATCTATTAGAGAATATGAAGTTCCACCGGAAAACTAATTGGTAATAAGGAGAGTATTTCATGTCTCTTATAAATGAGCTGTAGAATCCTCACATTTTCAATGTGGGACAGTTGCCACAAGGTGAATATTCCCGACAGAATCGAATGTTGCCATGGTCATGAATCGACTGCTCTTAATTTTTGAGAAGTTTGGGTGATGGAATTATGGAAGACTCTACCTTAATCTTACAAGCAAATATCAAATAAAATATGAATATAGGCTAACATTTCTAGAAAAAAAAACCAAACACTGTACAAAAAGTTAATGTAAAAATGTATATTTTTTTGAAACTTAAAAGTTCTATTTAGAAATTTTATCAAAGAATAGACAGGAAAAATTTTCTAGCCTCAAATAAGTTTTTGTTTGGCAAAGATTTTGGGCCCTCGTTTTGCTTATCGTTTCTAAAATTGCCAATAATTATGAAAAGATGATTTTTCTTCTTTTTTTTTTTTAATGGAGATTTTGAGTGTAAATAAATTTAAGTTTCAAAAATAAAATAGTTATTAAAATCTTTGGTTTTCCAATGATTATTATTTTTTTTTTCTGACATACAATAAGGGCATGTTTGCCCCATGGACAAACGGAAGAGTTGGCTTGGCTTGACTTTTATTCCATGTTTGCCCCATGGACTTTCATAACTCCATCCAACTCTATTCTGTGAGTCCCACATTTTTATCTAAATATTAAAATATTAAAAAAGTACTCAATATTTATTTTTTATTTAAATAAAAACTTCAACAATTCACTTTCAATCACATCAAACCTAACTTTATTATTAAAAAACTATTAAATATTAATTTTTATATTTAAATAAAAACTTCAATCATTTTATTTCCATCACATCAAACAAAATTTTATCTTTTCTTTTATTTCCCCCAAACATAAACTTATTTCACTTATTTTCTCTTCTCTTTCCAACTCAACCCAACCCAACCCATCCTCTCACACCCAAACATGCCCTAAACGTCGGCAGAGCTCAAATTCTTGTAATGAAAAAAGAATCTCCAACGAATACTAAGGTAATAAAGGACTTTGACCATTTGACTACAAGCATAAGGACCACAATAATTTTTCTTTTTCTTTTTCAAAAAAGGACCACAATAATTTGTAGGTACGAAATATGCCATATTAAATATATGATTCTATATGGTTTTCATTTTTTTAAGACTTAGTTCTTTAGTCGTTATAGGTTGTTCATTTCGTGGTAATTCAGGATTCTCATAAGATAGACATCTGAATTACCACGTTTATTTAGCGGTAATGATAAATATCTTAGGCATCTTAAGATGTCGAACATCCTAAAATGCTTATTTGAAAGATATTTGGATGTCTTCCTACAACATGAGTTTTTAGGACTCCCATACATACGGCATCCCTAATGACATTTTTATTCTTATGGTTTTTTTTTTTTTTGTTATATTTTATCAATTCATATCAACTTTTTTTCCCCATATTTTGTGAGTAGTTTATAGCTTAAAATAAAATAATATGTTTTTTTAGTATATTATTTATATTTTTCAAATATAATTGTCTACATTTTTTATATTTAGCGAATTTTATTGCTTATTCAATTAATGTATTTATTTTTTTATTGAATAAATTTATTTTAAAATATAATATTTAAATTAATAAAAAAAATATTATCTAAATTTTAATTATATAAATTAATGTGTAAATTAAGTTTTGGGGCATTTAAGACATATTCAAAACGGTTTCTCAAATACTCGTGAAATTGTTCCTATAAAACAAACATGACTATCTAAGAATGCCAGACATCTGTCATTCCGAGTATCTATAATTCTGGATATCCAAGCATTTCGGTTATACAGATTACCAGAAAGTAAACGGTCCCTAACAAAAAAGAAAAAATAGCTATATTTTTATAACATAACACATACGTGTCAATGTAGTCATGTATGAAAACTAATGAGTAAAACTCCCATACATATGCATGTGTAGGGGAGTTTTACCCAATGTGCCACATGAGTAAAAAGTAGGGCTTCCCTACACATGCATGTGAAGGGAATTTTACTCATTATTGAATAAAATATAAGCTAATTCCTCTAATTTGAAGAAAACTTATAACTTAGTTTTCATTTGAGCTGGCGGTCTCTAACGCCTCCATAAATATATTCTATCCAAACAAACTATAAGAAGTTTTCTCCTCGTATGGCTCGAGGAACCGAAAATGTTAAGGTGTTCTCCTATGATTTGAAATTTGCAACCAACTCCGGCCCCGTCAGAAGAGAACTCAGTCTCCTCAGTTTGTTCTTCTTGAATTTGTCTCTTTCTTGTAGAGGATCTTTTTAGAAGATATCATATCTCCGTCGTCAAAGAAAGAGAACTTGTTCCTTTCCCTCTCCTTTCCTTCTTTGCTCGGCCGGCGTAAGGGCAAGGTAAGCTAGATTTCACCGAAAGACTTGGAGCTGACGACAGCCATGCACCACCTGTGTCCGCGTTCCCGAAGGCCGAAAAGAAAGCTATAGGTAAGTCAAGGCCTTACAAGACGCCAAGTTAAGATTCCAGTGGATATTCAGACCAACTCATCGATCTTAGCTAGGCCGGAGATTCCTTCCGCCGATTTCCTGACTTATATATATCATATCAAAGAAAAAGATATGCCACCAGCTTCGTCACATGATTTTGTGCTCGCCGGAACTCCCGAAAAATCTTTAATGGATCGTCTACTGAGTGAGATACCAAAGGATTAGGTACCATATGAGCAGGCCCGAAATAGGGGAAAACGTTAGGAAAGTTAGATATGAGAAATAGACTGAGCTTCTTTCTGAACCTCGTAATAGAGAAGGTTAACAAGGTCAAGCAGCTTTGCGAGAGGGAGGAATTTCATCATATGCAGGAGCAAAGAACAATAGGGGTTGAATAATTTTGTATACGAATTTCAATTTTTGGGTCGGTCAATTTACTAATTTACCGAACTCTATTTAATGGAGCAACTTATTAGAGAATATAAAATTCTACTTCAAAATTAATTGACAAGGAAGGTTATCCCATATCTGTTATTTATAGAACTCTTCATTTTTTTAATGTGGAATATTTGAGATCCTAACATGCCCTTAAAGATGGTGGCTCTTTTGGACTCACCAATCATATTAGACCAATACATGTTTGAGATTTATGAGTTCTGATACCATATTAGAGAATATGAAGTTACACCTCAAAATCACCTCATATTCTCTAATACAACCCATCACAATCTTATATTTTTTAATTGGGTTGGATTAAGTTCTATTAAATCTTTTATTTCTTTTCTAAAACTCAATTTCCATAACTGATAAAATGTAAACAAATAAAAAATGCATGAAATTATATTTGAACTTTTTTTTAGTATAAATTGAGAAAGAAAAAACCACAAACTCTATAAATAGGATACAACTACTCTTAAATTTGATTTCCAACAAACCATAAAACTATTAGGCCACCGACATTTCGGTTATTATTGCATGTTTCTTATCATCATGTTGAAAAATTATTTTATTATTATTTTTTTGAATAAAAAATTATTTTATTAATTAATTTTACACATATACAATATTGTAAGTTTGAGTTGAGTTAAACTAGTAAAAATTCGACCAACCTAGAATCGACTAAACTTAACGAAAATTATAAAATTATAATACAATTCAACTTAAAGAAAATTCTAACTGAACTCAACTCTTACGGTTTGGTTGGGTTGGATTGAGTACTACAAATTGTTTGAGTTGTCTGTTTTGTTGTACACCCCTAATAATTAATATGTTTTATTTTTTTATTTTTTGAGATTATTTTTTCTCCTGTTTTTGAATGAGTCTCCACTTCGTTTTCCCTCCTCTCCAGATTCTGCCGAACACCATTAATCGAAACTCACATTTTCCCCCTACAAAATTGAACCCTCCACTTTCACAGTTCTTCATTTCCTGAATCTCTCCCAATCCCAATTCCAATCCCCCTGAAAAATGCAAGATATGTTCGCTTCCGTTCGCCGATCACTGGTGTTTCGCGCTCCGGCTGATAACGACGATTCCAATTCTCCTGCAATCGGAGTTGGAACCCTAGTCGATAAGATCAACTCCAGCATCAGGAAATCCAGAGTGTTTTCCAGGCACTCGCCGTCGCCTCCGGTTCCCAAGGAAACCGACCCTCCCATTCGATGGCGCAAGGGCGAGTTGATCGGCTGCGGCGCCTTTGGCCGGGTCTACATGGGCATGAACCTCGGCTCCGGCGAGCTTCTCGCTGTTAAACAGGTTTTCTGCATTTCAACTGCGATTTTGGTTGTTATTTATGGCTGAATTCTGCTTTCGAGTTTAGGTTTTGCTTCTTTGTTTGAATTTCTGATTCGATTTTGGATTCTTTGGTTTTCTGGTTGTTTCACATTGCTTCAATTATTACTGCATACTGTCGCGGCTGTAGGGCGCGAGATCTCATTTTGATAATCTTCTTCGTCGTTCTCCTTTCAGGTTCTGATTGCTGCAAATGGCGCTTCGAAGGAGAAAGCGCAGGTAGTGTTAGTTTGCTCTTTGGCAGTTGATGATAAAGATTTTTGAATTGATTACTTATTTTCTCTTTTTACTTACCCCAAGCTCTAAGATTATACTTGTACTATAGCGTCTATATTCACTATATATGCAATTTGCCACATTTCTGATGCACTCGCTACCAAAAGTTTTGGACTTATTTGGATTAGTTTATTCAAGCTGTTTGATTTTAGATTTTAATTGATTTGAGTTGGATAATTGAATGTTATAATCTTGCTACCAAAAATTTTGGACTTAATATTTGTAGCACATGAGATGCATAGGCTAAAAATGATTTCTTAACCAATAGTGACCTTATTGTTGTTTTTTATTTTCTAATTTCCTTCTTCATAATATTAAATTTTAATTTTAATTTTAAATTTTACATATTATATGGCTCACCTTTAATCTCCAAAAGAGTGAAAGACTATCCTTAATGCTCTTCACACTTAAAAGACAATTGCACCTATTGTATGGTGTTTTGTAGCTTTATATATTGTTTCTTTTTATATCCGTGATTGTCTGGGCCAGCTTGCGCGCACCTCGATTAATGTCACGGGGCATACCGCCTGACCCTACAACATTTGGATGCCAAGGAAACCCGTAGGAAATTAATTCCTAGGTAGGTGGCCACTGTGAGGTTTGAACCCATCACCTTATGCACCCCAAGGCCCCCTTTGACCAATTGAGCCACCCCTTGATGGTTAGATGTATAGATGTAGAAGGCATTACTCGATATAGATAAAGAACTTACTACACTAACTTGGGTTGCTTTGAGTTAAATGAGAATTTTCTAGCCTCGTATAAATCTTCAAAATTTGTTGGCTGCCTGTACGGGAAATTCACAACACAATATTTTAAATATAAATAAATGAAGGGATATTAAATAGAGAATGATGACGTATCAATGCCGGTTTCGCTTAAGCGAAACTCTTCTCTGATCTAGCTAAAGTGTGAATCTCTAAGAAACGTGCAAGTGTACAGAGTCCTTGTTGTAGCAAGCTTTAAAGTAAGTAAAGGTCATCTCCACAGGGAAATATTAAACTTATGCTCAAGCGAAATTAAGAGAGTTAAATAACGAATGAATTGAAAGTTGAAATGGGATTGAACTAAGTAAAATAAAGATAAAATGAACATTGGAAGGGAATAGGACTTTTCGGGTGGTTTCGCTTAGGTGAAACCTCACGGGTTAAGGGCGAACCTCGCTCGCTTCTCTTTGGCTCCCTCAAGCTCTAGAAGTGGTTCTCTCGAACTCAAACACTATAACTAAGCGA
>JBBMEF010014522.1:0-20480 GCA_037832685.1 Sicyos baderoa | reverse complement strand
CCAAAAACAAAGCCATGAGGGGTGATTCCCAAAGTGGACAATATCATATCAATGTGGAGGTTGTTGTTGTTTGCTGTGCCTAACAGATGACGTGTTCTCAACAAATTCATTGATCGTCGATTGGTGTATCTTGTGTTTATAAGGAGGGGACAACACCTCCATTGATGTGAGGCATTTTGGCATATGCCCAAAAACAAAGCCATGAGGGGTGATTCCCAAAGTGGACAATATCATATCAATGTGGAGGTTGTTGTTATTTGCTGTCCCTAACAGATGACGTGTTCTCAACAAATTCATTGATCGTCGATTGGTGTAACTTGATTTTTCTTTTTTCGAATTTTTTTTTGTTCCTTTAAATATAAATTAGGGGATGGGAATCGATTAACCAAATAATATGAATGTCAAATATCAATTTTAAAATTCGAACTCACTTAAATAAATTAACTCCAAATAAAATAATCAAATGTCCCATTCATCCTCGCCAAAAAACTTATTTTAAACCTAACGGTAAATAAGATAAAAGACATTACACAGTACATAAATATAAATACTTCTAATATTGTAAAAGGCAATTCAATCTTATCTCTTTTAAATTCAGTGAAGAAAATTAATTTAGGTAATTAAGGATTTTATTATATTAGAACTAAATAAATAAATAAATAAATAAATAAATATATATATATATATATATATATTAGTACAAGAACCAGAACTAAATACCAAATGAGTCTTGACGCAATTAGTTGTTTGATTTGGTGTTAATCTATTTTCATCTCACGGTCATGAGTTTGATCATTCTAATCGATATTGTAGTCCTATCCCCCAATTTATACTAAAAATAAAAAAATAAAAAAATACTTTTACTTCTCTAACATAATTATAAGGAAATAAACATCTTTATCACTAATATTTAAATAATTATCACTTATAGTCTTATTTCAAAAAAAAAAAAAAAAAAATCACCAATAGTCATTGCGTACTTTTTTAGTTTACTTTTATATTTATATTTTTTTATAAAAGATAAATTTAAGTAAAAATTAGATAATGAGTTCATCAAAGTTAAAATTATTTTAACTATCATTTAGTCAACATTATTCTCAATAACTAACAATTTTATTATTGTAAAAATTAAAAATGCACATTATTGCATTAAAAATGTGCATAAAATTTAAATGTCAGGATAGAAGTTTAATTTTTAAATATAGAGATTAAAAGGAAAGACTTAAAATGAAATTTCAAGTTACAAACGTAACATTTAATATGTTTCATTGAATTACTGAATTGAAAAGTACCTTATTATAATTGAATGAGTTTGGTATGTCCCAATATAAAAAGTAATAATCATAAACTCATTACTTAGTTAACATTGATATTGATTGAATTATACTTCAAAAGGAAAAGATTCACTGTAATCATAATTATCAATAATTGATATCTTTTATACTCTAAATACTATGCAATAATTTTGGAAGTTATATTTTCTACAATATTTTATTATAGTTTTTTCTAGATTTGGACCAACCAAAAATAATATAAATAAGTGAATTAAATTTTAGCTACGTGTCAAAAAAGATGGAACTAGGACACTTACTAATTAAGAGGTGCCACTTTTTGAAATGGGGATGGAAAAAAAAAAATTAATTAAAAATCTGCTCTTTCCTTTTTTTTTTTTTTTTTTTTTTTTTTATTATTATTATTAATAAAAATATTTCTTTTTAATTTTTTGTTCCACTTCTAGTCCTATCCTTAGCCCTGCCACATTTCTTTCCACCTAGCTTCCACTTTATTTCACCAAAAGAAGATGCAACCGTAAGGGCAGGTTTGTGAAGAGGAGAAATGGTGGGGTTGGCTTGACTTATATCTTATGTTTACTCTATGGAGTTCTATAAGTCCATTCAATTCCTATTCAACTTCACGCATGAATTCCACGTTTTTATTTAAATATTAAAATATAAAAAAATTATTTAATATCTATTTTTTATATAAATAAAAATTTAAACAATTCTTTTCCCATCCCATCAAACATAATTTTATTATTTAAAAACTATTAAATATCAATTTTTTTGTTTAAATAAAAAACTTCAATCATTCTCTTTTTGTAAGAGCCCGATTCATCGCTAGTCAAGATATTGTCAGCTTTGGCTCACTGGCCTCACAGGTTTGGTGTCCACACCTCTTATAAGAAGTGCTTCGTTCCCCTTCCCAACCGATGTGGGATTCCCCCATGGGTTTCCACCTCCCCTTAGAGGTCCAACGTCCCGATGGACATGACACACCGGCTCGATGCCTGACTTTGATACCATCTGTAACAGCCCGACCATCGCTAACCAAGATATTGTCCGCTTTGACCCACTGGCCTCACGGGTTTGATTCTCCCCCTATGGGAAAAACGCGTCTTGCTAGGGAAAGATGTCCACACCTTTTATAAGGGGTGTTTCGTTCCCCTTTCCAACCGATGTGGGATCCCTCTATGGGTTCCCCTACCAAGACGTGTTTTCTCCATAGGGGGAGAAGCAAATCCGTGAGGCCAGTGGGCCAAAGCGAACAATATCTTGACTAGCGATGGGTCGGGTTGTTATAAGAATATTTAATAGTCACAACCTAAAAATTGATAAATAAATAATACTATCTACTTAAAAATTAATTTGTTTAAGCTTTATTGACATTTAAATATTATAAAGGAGGAGAATTAAAAGAAATAAAAAAAAAATATAATAATAAGAGAAGGGGGCATAGTGGGACAAGGGACATAGATGAGAGAATGTATTTGGGATTGAATGAGAAAAACCTTTGGGAAAAAAGACAAAAGTGGTGAGAAAAAGGCTTCATTTTTTCTTAAGAGGTGGAAATAAAAGATATTAAAAAAAGTCAAAGAATAATGAGAAAATTAATAATTTATTTTTGTTTTTTTCTTTTTGAAAAAAAAGACAGCTTCAACAACAAGGAAGCATTATAAGTGGGGAGTGGATTGGATTAAAAAAGGAGCACGCTTTGTAGCCTAAGAAAGGCACAACCCTTAACCTTTGTGGATCCCACTCCCTCAAATTTTATTTTTTTCCAATAATAATAATAATTATTATTATTATTTTTTTTTTATTTTACTTCCCTCTCATTTTTTGGTAATTTTACCTTTCATAATTCTTATCTTGCTATAAGATTCTTTTCTTTTTTTTAGAGGCTTGGGAAGAAGGGAAAGGGAGGATTTAAATTGTAAACTATAAGTGACCAAGTAGAACAAGTAATAGAAAGAATGATGATTATAATGGGTTAGGAATAACTTATATTGAAAAAAAAATGATCTAGGGTAGAACTACTACAATTTACACCACTAGAAAACTACTTTTTTTTTTCCTTCCTTTTATTTAGCTTGAAAATTTTAGTTAATTAAAAATGAAGTCGATAAAGAATAAATTAAACTTACAAAGATTTTTACATTAGTATGATATTATCTACTTTGGATCTAAACTTTCATGACTTTATTTGTTGGCATCTCCTAAAAAATCTCATATCAATAGAAATATTTGTCTTCCTTTATAAACTCAAGATTTTTGCCATTAATCATTTTTCAAATCATAATTGAACGCATTTAATTCAACCCATGAATCCTTCCAAAATACATTTAAGTTAGCTAGAAATTTTAACTATAGATCCACTCAAATTATATTTGAGCGCACAAACACTCCTCACTCGAGCACTCGTTTCAAAAGCACTTTTACACTAAAGTACACATATTTTCAATCACAAATATATTCAAAAGTACTCTCGCTGGAGTTCATAATGACAGCTCACAACCGCATATTTTCATATAACTATCTCACAAATTTTCTATATTGAAATGATATTGTCCATTTTAGATATAAACTCTCAATGATTTTGATAAACTAATTAAGATACCTCTTCATTCTCCCTTTTTACTCCATGGTCTACCTTTATTTAACCAATGTGACTTTTCCCCTTTATTTATATTCCCAACCAAGTAGTACCCTCCTACACTACTACAAAATTAGGGTATGATGATTCTAAAAAAGTATCATAAACGCTTTAGATGATACTTTTTGACCATCATTGTATCGCTATCATCTATTCTTTTTATATGACACTTCGTGAAAAGTGTCATTGAAACTTTTTAGATGATACTTTTCTACAACGTCATCTATTTTTTTTAGATGATACTTCTTAATTAAGAAGTGTCAATGAAACTCACTAGATGATACTTTTTTACCATCATTGTATCGCCTATCATCTACTCTTTTTAGATGACACTTTTTATATAAATGTCAGTAATTTCTCTTTTATGACACTTTTTATGGTCACTAATAAATCATAGATTTTGATGGTTGTATTATATTACCAAATTTTATGTAATCATAAAATAATTTAACATGACGCTTTTATATATTTTGATGGTTGTATTATATCGTCAAATTTTATCATTCATGTATTATGAAACCAATGAAGCATACCAAGTGTGTCATAGGTATTAACCATTGAGATTATTATTAATTCTATAATAATGTCTTTTAGGTTTAAGATGTGACTCAATACTCTAGCAATTCATTTCTTTTATTATAATTTGATAAATAAAACAAGTTAAACTATAACTTTGTTTCTTTTTTAGTGGAGAACTCGATCATTATCATTTCATTATAAATATATATAGGTGATGTTATTGAGCTACTATTCTAATTGGTAAGCTATATTTTTTTTCTTTTAATTTGTATATTTGTAGCTTTTTATGTTTTTTTCTTTTTCTTTTAATATATAATTGTTGTTTTTATAGTTTTTTAAATTTAATAAAATAGAGGTGAAGATTGAAGTACTCTTAATTATTATTATTTTTTGTTTCTCAAAAAAAAAAAATTATTATTCTTATTTTTATTAAATTATTATACTTGTTGCCCTAAATTTTAGCACAAACAAAAAAGACTTGTTGCCCAGTCAAACTTGAAAAAAAGAAAAAGAGAGAGTATATATAGACAGAAGAGCTATATCTAATAAAAGATTTTCAAAGTTTTAGGGAAGGGGAGAGGAGTAACTAAAATAAGGAGGGGGGAGACCATATAAAACATGTCGTGTGATTTTTTCTTTTCTTTTTCCTTTTTTTTTTTTTTTTTTTTTGTATCACCATTTTTTACATTGAATGGAAAAGTTTCTTAGTCCATTTTCAATCCTATATAATTATAAGGTATGATCTAACTATTAGATGGAGAGAATATTTATAGCATTTTATTTTAAATATTTATATTGGGGGACGGGATTACAAATACCGATTCGAACTCGTGACGTTATTGTTGAACTGATTTACAACTAAATAATGAAACTAGTGCGCTACTGAATAATTGAGAAGAAAAAAAAAGTTGCTCAAATATACAAGAAATTAATGTTCCCATGAATGGGAAAGGTTCAACATGAGATCTTAGGCTGTGGAAGCGACACGTGGCAGCCATCCCATGAAGTGGGAGAGGTGGCAAATGATTCTTTTCTTGTCAAAGGTTTGTTATGTTTATCCATAAATTGAATGAGATCTAAATCTCCACTTTCTGATAAGACTGATTGTTTGTTTGGTTTGGGTGTGGTGATGTGGTTTTTGTGTTCATCTTTTTATGCCAAACACTATATTCACTTTCATTATTAGATGGTGGTGATTCAACAACTATCAAATATTTAAGAATAACTGAGAAAAACAATAACAAAATATATATATATATATATATATATATATATATATATCTTCAATTTATAGATTTAACTCTTTTGAAAAAAAAATACAAAGACTTCATTGAGTTATCATTTTTGTAATTAGCATTATTATAGTCACGAGCATAGCTTCGATAACAATATAACTTAGTAACTAAGAAACAATAATAATTAATATAATAATCAAGTTCAATTTCTAAAATTGGTATTTGTAATGTCCTCTTCAATTTGTATTTATACCAACTTTATGATCTTTTATTAGAATTATAGCATATTTATATATATGCAATTATTTTCAATTTTGTATTATAGATATAATTTTTTAGCTCATTTTTATTATAAATGAAAAATTTCCTATATATATAAATAAATCTTGCTAATTTATTTCAGGCCATAGTCTATGCAAATAGTTGGGAAAAAAACCAGACTTTATAGAGTAGATCAAGAGGAAGGGACGTGTCTGTTTCATTTTCCTGAAAATTTTAAAAATACCTCACAAATCGAAATTCAATTTTAGTTATGTTAAATTGAATTTAAGAAGAAAGATAGGGATAATAAAAAGAATAAATAAAAAAAATAAAAAAAATAAAAAATAAAAGAAAATGGGCCATTTTTTAAAAATAAATTAAAGCTTTTTTTTCTTTCTTTTTTGAAAACAGAAACTCATTCTCATTAAGAAGCTACTAATGACCGTAAACAATCCGACTCCAACAGTGAATCAAGCAAATGGGGGAAATTCCCTCTCCAAAAACCCTCACATTCCTCCACAGAAGAGGAAAAGGGAAACCAACACAACCTCAAAGGCAAAGTTTGTTTGGCTAAAAAATCAGCCACAAAATTACAGGACCTATTACAATGCGAGATATTCACAATCTCAAGAGACGAAAAAAGCAATCTAATATCAACAAGAATATTGTTAAATTCAGAAATATCATGACTAATGCCCGAAAAGGAATTCACAACTTCGAAAGAATCAGTCTCAATCAAAATAGGAGGCAACCACACTGTATTTCAAGCTCCTCAATATGCCTCAACCCCTCCCTTAAGGCTAAACCCTCCAAAGCTTTGACCGAGTGATTGCCAAGGCCCGATCTTGACCCCATCAACTTAAGCCTACCCTTCCAGTCCCGAACAATCCACCCAATACCGCCTCCATCATGGCCCAAAGAAGCGTCCACGTTCAGCTTCCAACATCCTTGAGGAGGCGCTTTCCAAAAATCCACCACCCTCTGTCTCGGATGCTTAACACCACTAGAAAAACCTGCAACCAAACATAAATGAAAATTAATCTCCCTTAAAATCAAATCACGAAGAATATAGAACTCCAACTTAGAATTATCATGATAGACTAAGTTTCTGAAATTCCATAACCCCAAATAACAATGATAGCTTTAAAATGATCATTTTTTGGGATTTTAGAAGAAATGTCATCCCAAAAATCAATCTCATTTTACACGTTCCTGTAACAAAAATCGAAATCATTAAGCCTCCGGAAAAAAGACTTGCAAAATGAATGGCGAATTTACAAAATTTAATCAGATAGAATATTAGATTAAAGCTCTTTTTTAACAAAAAGGAGAAAACAAAATAAATTGATTGATCAATTTTGGTTCCTCGTTCATTGCATCAAGTTCGAGGGACTTCCCAGTCAATTCAGGACAAATTTTAAAAAGGAAAATAATAATAATAATAATAATACAAATATTTAAATTGACCAATAAAAAACAGAAAGCATGGAAAAATGGGACCAGAGGAATCTCTATTTATTATTATTTACCTTTTTTTTTTTTTTTTAAGTTGGGACCAAGGCTTATCACTTCTGGATCCAATACTTCATCCTCCATTTTCTTACAATATCCTGTCTTTATTTAAATTCCCTCAATTATTATTTTTTTTCTTTTAAAAGTTTATTTTATTGTTTGTAGTACATACTTAAAAGGATAGGAATGTAAAAAAAATGGTGTGTGATCCTTAGAAGTTGGTGATTGTATGTGTGGAACATGGGGAAGACAAAGGTTATGGTTGGTCATTTTCATCTTAGAAGAGGAGACAAAAAATCTCAACTTGATACCATTTGCTTTCAAAGGAAGATCTTCTTGGTTATATATATATATATATAAAAAGACTATGAGGTGTTGGGATCTGAAATCAAGTACAAAGTTTTGAAGTTGTAGGCAATGCATTTGCTTGTCTCTAATCATTCTTTAATTAGGTTTATAATATATTATTCTTGTTCAATGTTCTGATTTTATGATGAAAGAAACTACTTTTAAGGATGGATATATATATATTAGACTTTCTTTTCTTTCTTAAGAAGGTGGGCTCATGGGTAAAATTATGAATTTTAAAGGGGTGTTTGGACTTTGGGGGCAAGGAGATGATTATGAGGGATTAAGAACCACCAGGGAGAATACGAAAGAAAATGATTAACGTGAAGAATAATTACGTATTTGGGGTGAATGTGATGATTATAGGAGAATCATCCTTACCTGTGTTTGAGGTGCGGGAGATTATTATAGAAAACTGTTGGTTGTGTTTGGGGTAGAGATAATGATATGAAAATAAAATATTGATTATGAGAGGAATGAAAAGTTATTATGATAAGAATGAAAAGAGATTATGGAGTGAATGGTGATTATGAGAGTAATGATTATTGGTGGTCTAAACGTGGATAAGGAAAATTCTTCCTCATATCCCTAGATCTCTTCGCCCCACAAACACTCCCAAAGAGTACTCTTTTATATATATATTGAAAATGAATGTCATTGCACACATTTCATTCTCTTTTATAAGAAATTGATTTCCATACCATAAACCAAACATTTCAAGAGAAAGTGAAACAAAATCTAAAGAAAAAAGAAAGGGATCAAGCCAAACATGACCTCATTATTCTACATAGTGGAAAAAGAGTAAAAACAAGTGAGGAGAATAGCATATTGATGCTTTGAATTCTCCTTTTTTTCAACTGGTTCTTCCAAGACTTTCATGGCAGTTTTAAACTGTATAATGCTGTTGAATTGTATCAATATCCAACCCTTTAAGTTTCACTACTGATTCAACATGACCCTTCAAAGTGTTGAGCTCCCTAAGCCTGTAAGACATAACAAAAATGTTGTAAATCAGTGAAATTCTTGTGTAGATTTTGATTGTTACTATGATGTAGATAATGTGTGTCTCTTATGTTACCTAGCAATCTCCGCTCGCCTCTTGGCCTGCTCGGCGATTTCGGAAAGCTCTCTGTAGCTACTCTTTTCAAGGAAGATACTGGTTTTTTCTTGGGCTGGTTGGAGGCCATGTAAGGTTCTTTGAGTAGCAGCCCATTGAGCTTCTCTTTCATTCTTTCCATAGTTGTTCTTCGTCGTAAAGGCGGTCTGGTTGCAATTCGATTCAGTTAGAAAAAAGGCAATGAGTGTTAGAGCTAGGCATTCTTAATAAGGTATAAAAATGTGTAGACAACTTAGAACTATACCTTGTTATCTATCAAGTTCAGCCAAGCTTTGCCACTTAAGAAATAGCGAATTGCGAATTTGATGAAGTCTAATGGAATGTAGAAAATAACACTGTAAATCCATACTACACCAGCCCATCCCCATCCAACTCCTTTGATCTTTGCAAATCCCCAATTTGCATACACTGCTATGATTGTTGCAACCTGAAATCCAAACAGTCATTTAACATAATGGATTTACCTTCACATGTGAGTTTAATGTTGTAGTGTATGTGTTGATATGCCTTTGAACTATGTTTAGTAGAAATATGTATATGAGTTTGTATTTTTCGTATTGGACTTTTATGTTTTGGGTCATATGTTGTATTGGAGTTGAGAGTATACTATATAAACTCTCTTAAAATGTTACTGTTGTTTTTTGTCCTGCCTCTACTCGTGAATAGTGAACTGCGTAAATCATTGTTTTTTGTCTCGCGTTTTCTTTATTTCATAACAGTAGTGGCCAAACAGGATTATACTTCAAACATTTTTTCCTTACCAGTTGTGCAATCATGAAAGCAGCCATCAATAGCAAGCCAGGTCGTTCGACGTAGGACCAGCTTCGAGATCGAGTCACGAATATCAAAGCCTGGCTAACAATACTCACTTGTAGGTATAAAGCAGCCATCATTTCTTTAGGACTGTCCTTAATTGATCGTACACCAAATTTATCCTGCATTGTACCATCATTTGATAAATACTAGACTAAAACAGCGGTCGGCGGAAGAAGAATCGAAAAGAATCGTACCGGGAAAAAGTCTGTTTCTTTCATTATCCAGAAGAATACGACTGTCATCAATGCTAAGTAACCGCCAAGCATAACACCAGTAGCAAAGATCTCTTTTAGTTTCCAACTATCAGGTAATGGAGATGGCTTCACCCTGTCTTTTGAAATGGTCATGATTGTACCTGTATGAGGAATGGTTCAAGAGATTAGTAAACGAATCGAAATCGAGTAAGTATCAAACGCGTATTTTATAACAGAATACTAACCATCATTTAGAATGGCAATGATCAAAACCATGAATGGCGAGAAGTCGAACTTCCATATGAGGGCAATAAGCATGAAACCAAACTGTTGGTTGGCAATTAAAACCAAAAATTCATCAACTAAAGTCCATTATAGAGATGGGATAAAAATACATGCTTATTCGAACGAATACAAACGCGTAAGGTTACATACCACGATACGTATTGTGATTGAAACTGCATAAATCTGCAAAAAAAGGAACAATAAGTGAATTGATTAGATGAAATCATAAGAGATAAATGGCTGATTTTGTAGGGTGTGGAAGACTGACAGTGTAATTCTTCATTCTTTGGAAGATAGCTCTACTTGTAAGGACAGCACTGATGATAACACTCAAGCCTGGCTCTGTGAGAACAATATCAGAAGCACCTCGAGCAGCATCAGTAGCATCGGCAACGGCGATTCCGATGTCAGCCTTCTTCAATGCAGGGGCATCGTTTACACCGTCTCCAGTCATTCCACAAATATGTTTCCTCTCCTGTAACTTCCTCACGATCTCGTACTTGTGTTCTAAACATTCAAGAATGGAGATTTTAGACTACATAATTATACAAATGGAACTATCATATGAGTTTATTTCAGTTAGTTGTGATTGGAAATCAATCTGACCAGGAAAAACTCCAGCAAATCCATCTGCCTTTTCAATTAACTCTTCTATAGGAAGGCCTGCAATGCTTTCATCCTTGTGTTGGCCGAGTAACGATGCAGATGGATACATGTTCGTCCCCATTCCAAGTCGTCGACCGGTCTCTTTGGCAATGGCGAGCTGATCGCCTACATTATCGTTCAACATGGAACAATTAGAGATAAGAGAGAAAACTATATTAAGTTATAATAGAATGAGTTGAATTACCAGTAATCATCTTTACATTTACGCCTAAATCGAGAGCTCTTTTGATGGTTTCTCCACTGTCATGCCTTGGAGGATCAAATAAAGGCAATAAACCAACAAACTGCCATGGACTCCCAGGACTTTCTTTTCTTTTCTCAGGTACTTCCTAAAGCAATGTTACATAACAATGATGAGACAAACTTCTCATATTAAGTTTAAAATGGATTCATTGGATACTAATTAAGACCTGTCTCCCGACAGCCAACGAGCGAAGACCGCGTTCGGCAAATTTGTCAATAACAGCATGAGCCTTCTTCTTGACATCCTCCTTGCAATTGCAAAGCGTTAAGATCTGTGTGGAATTTTGTTGTGAGAAAACAACATTAGTTAGTACATATTCGACCGGTTTGACGATCTTCAATGTATCATATTGAGAGGGAAGTTGACAATACCTGCTCTGGAGCACCCTTGCTTGCTCGATGCCAATTACCGTCCGAATCAACGTAAGTTAATGCAGTTCTCTTATCCACAGGATTGAAGGGAAAGAAATGCACTTCTCTTATGCCTGCTCGTGCCTACATCGTTACGAACACGGTGAATACAGAGTATATATCATTATACCGAAGCAAACACTAAAAATGAGGAAGAGGAAAGCTACCTCTTTAGGATCAGCTAGCATTCCTACAATAGCCGCATCGATCGCATCTTGATTTTCAGTTCGAGAAGCTCTTGCAGCAAGCAATATCACATGTTGTTTATCCACACCCTTAGCAAAAACCTCAACCAAATTCACATCAACACTAAGCTTGTTTAGAGTTAATGTTCCTGTTTTATCACTGCAAAGGACATCCATCCCAGCCAGCTCCTCAATGGCGGTCATACGCTTGGTGATGGCGCCTTGTTGGGATAGCTTGTGAGATCCAATAGCCATTGTAACTGACAAAACGGTCGGCATGGCAATCGGTATTCCACCGATCAAGAGAACGAGAAGATTGTCGATTCCATCGCGGTATTTACGGCGTTGAATCGGGTACATGACAATGATCTCAATCAACATTCCTAGAGCAATGGAACAAATACAAAAGTTCCCTATTGCTGTGAGCACCTTTTGGAAGTGACCAACTTGGTGTGTGCTGTCTACAAGATGTGCTGCTTTTCCAAAGAAAGTATGGACACCAGTGGCTATGACAACAGCTTCGATTTCCCCTTGCTTGCAAGTCGAACCAGAGAAGATTTCGTCGCCAGGATTTTTCGTAACAGGAAGTGACTCTCCAGTCAATGCAGATTGATCGACTTTTAAAGGATCGCCCTCGAGAAGCCGAGCATCGGCAGGGATAATATCTCCCAACTTTACACTAACTATATCTCCTGGAACCAAAATTGCAGCATCTTGCTCACTCCATTTTCCATCCCTTAGCACCTGCAAATGCAAATTCACACCAATAAGTTAATGTCAAGCTTAAAGAACTTCAAGTGCTAAAACAAGATTGCCCCAACTTCCCAAGACACATAAAAATCAAGGATCAAGCTCTGAAGCAATATTTAATGGAATCACAAACATAATCTTAAGATTCACACTCTGTCCAATCACCTTAGTTTTTGGGGCAATCAAGGCATTGAGATGCCTTGAACCATGTTGACCTACGATTACTTAGCCGAGGGACTCACTATGTTGCCCTACAAAGCGTCCGGTGGGGGCATGGGGGCAATGCCCCCACAAAACCTAAATGAAATATGTACTCACGCTTTTACTTTCGTATTGGACTTTTTTTAATGTATTTTGGACCATATGTTATATCAGAGTTTTATGAGAGTACCCTATATATACTCTTAAAACTCTAGCCTCTAACCTCATATGATCAAGCATTTATCTTCTTATTTTCTTATCTTCTTAATAAAACAGTTTCTCTCATCTATTCGTGGATGTAGCTAACACAACGTTAGTGAACCCAGTAAATCACTATGTTTGTTTTACATTAAACTCAGGATGAAGCTACAATTTGAAGAAAGTAAGAATTTAGACCCTAGGGGATGTTTGTTTTACATAATTAACGAGCTATTACAAATGAGTTTTTACAATTCCTCTTCAAACAATCACATGCTATTGTAATATTTCATTTCTAACCACTCATTTCTAATCATTCATTTTTAACCGCTCAAAATAATCACTCATTTCTAACCACATCGAAACAAGCTATTGTCTGCAACCTCTCTACATAAACCATCATCCAAACGAGCTATTAACTGCAACCACTCTACAAATAACCACATTCAAACGAGCTATTACTAAAACTCAATTTTCTAACCACTCTACAATTCCACGTCCAAACACTTTATATGGTTTTAAAAACACAAATTTGGTCTCTATGGTTTGGTAAAACCTAAAATACAGTTCTTGACGTTCGTAATCACTAGCAAATTAAACATGTGGAAACTCACTATTCATGTGTACAAAATGATGTGAGTTTTTGTTCAATCAATCACTTAACTCACAGTTTTATCATTCATACATGAATAACAGATTTAATTTGTTAACGATTTCAATTCTAGTTTTTTAAATCATGGGAATTAAATTCTAACTTTCTTCGGACTATATTCGACCGACCTTAGTTTTCGGGGCAAGGCCAGCCATGAGAGCAGCAGCAGCATTACCAGCATTGTTTTCTTCAATGAAACTGATTGTGGAGTTGATTACCAACAAACATATGATCCCCACAAAATCTTCCCAATCTGGTGGCTTTCCTCCACCATTTGCCAAAGCAATTGCCATCACAGCTGCAGCTTCCATGACCCATGACAAGGGATTCCACATAAACCCTAGAAACTTTAGTAGTTTGCTTTCCTGTTCATGTTCAATCCCCAAATTGATTTTTCAGTACCAAAAAAACATGACACTTTTTCAAAATAAAATTTTCATGCAAGAAAATATATATATATATATATATATATATATATACCTTTTTTTCTTCTAATTTGTTGGGACCAAATAATTGGAGTCTGTTTTCTCCTTCTTGGGTTGATAGGCCTTCTGGCCCACATTTCAATTGCTCAAACACTTCAGCTATGGGAACTTTCTCCTGTAAATTTATTTGTTATTTTTGACTCCTTAATTACCAAAAACTATGTAGGATGAACTTCACAAATAAAAGAAAAGAGGAAATAAGTACAATTTTTAAAAATTAAATACTTATCCAATGATGTTCAAATAATTATCAAATAAATCTTAATTTTTATTGTATTTATTTTCTTACTAATTGGATATAACAAGAAACAGGTAATAAATTCTTCACTTCATCATCAATATATATATATATATATATATATATATATATATTTACTTTGAGAAATTGTTTATATTGAAATATTTTAATGTATATCAATTATCAATAGGCATTCATTCAAAATTCAAAAAAAATAAAAAAAAATATATATATATATAGCAAAATTTTGGACACAAGCCATTTTGGTCAACTATGGTATCGATGGAATAATGTATATGCAGTAATTGAAAATTATATATTGCACGGATTTAAATTATCAGACGCATGAGCTTTTTTTATAATGATAATTAGTTAGATAACAGTGTGAATCCTAATTATCATTATTATTTCTAAGCTATAACAATTAAAACAGAAAAATTCGAATTCATAATCTTTTAATTAATAAGTATATATTAATAGAATTGAGCTACTACTCTTGTTTGCGATTGTAATTATTGTTAAATAATAATAATAATAAACTAAGATTATATATACCGGTACACGGTTAATATCATATTCTATTACTATAAGGTACACTAACATCCCGTCATTATGTGCACGGGTTTATTTTTTTCCTATTTATTTTATCCGAAGTCTATCACATACCACGTCCTTGAATTATAAATAAAACAAAACCTTTTTGAAGATGGGATTAATTCTCCGGCGAAGCTTTAAAATAAAGGGAATTTGCGGTGTATAGTAATTTTCTTACTCTGCATTAGAATTATATCAACTTTTTAAAAATATTGCAAATATAGCAACTTTTTTTTTGGATAGATTCTATCAAACACTATTGATGGAGTCTATCAGACATTATTGATGGAGTCTATCAGATATTATTGATGGAGTACATTATTGATGGAATCTATCAGTCACTATTGATGGAGTGTATCAGACACTATTGATGGAGTCTATCAATCTGATTTTGATAGATTTCCAAATATTTTCAAAAAGTTGTTATTTACTCATTTTTTTTATCTTATTGTAATATACATGCAAATTCCCCTAAAATAAAAATCATTTTTAAAACAAACAAAATTATTGAAGAAAGAATATTGAAATACTTTTCTAAAAAAAAAAAAAATAAGAATATTGAAATACTATTTGTTTTTTTAGTACAATAAATCGTTAGGAAACTCAAAATATAAATTTCGTATTAGAGAGTTGCGTTTACTCTCATTTTCATGAGTACTGAAATACTATTATCAAATAATAAGCTTTATATTATTGCAATTTTAAATTCTACAACATAAACCTGCATGTACTAACAAAATTAGGAACAAAATCATTAGAAAAAAAAAAACTACAAATATTAAAAATTTTGAAAAAAAAAAAATATTATACTGGATAATCCAATTTTACAAAATAATTACAGATATAGGCAAATTTAAAAATATTTAGCATTCATAGTCAAATATACGATATAAATAATACTCATCATACTCTATTACGTATTAATTATTCAGTAATAAAAAGTAATACTTATATCGTATATTTGACTATGATTGTTAATTTTTTTAAAATTTGTCTAGTGTTGTAAATATTTTATCAATTTAGTCTATTCTCGCACAAATTCCAAAAAAAAAAATCAATCACATTATACCGATAGACTGAAAATCAGTAAAACTTGAAATATATCGAGTTTTTAATCTAGGTATTTCATATTTTGCCATATATGAAATATTTCTAAAATTTTACTAATACTTTTGTTTAAACTTCCTATCTACGACCGTATGTCAAAAAAAATTATGATTCCAAATAATTATTTCATTTAAAAAAAAAAAAAAAAAGCAGTCTAAAATTCTGATAAACGAGAAAAAAAGAAAAGAAAAGAAATTAGGATATATTTCTTGTGAGATGAATGATTGATTAATTAAAAGTATAGTATTTTGAATTAAGAGATTAATACGTACCAGGTCGACAGTTTCGTTCTTGATTTCCTCGAGACTGAGTTTTCCCGCCATTTTTCTGAGCTTTGATCAGTTTAATTAATTAATTAATTAATTAATTAATTAATAATACTTAGTTTTGACTCGAAAATAACTAAAAAGGCATTGAAGAACTTAATTGAATGAGAGAATAAGAGAATTTATGGAGGCTCTCTGATTTCTTTTCTCTGCACCCTGCCTCCTTTTATACACTACGCCTACTCACAATTTCCCATTTTATTTTATTTTATTCATTCCTTAAAAAAAAAAAAAAAAAAAATACATTTTTAATCTTGGGTTTGGGGGTGTAAATCAAACACTTTACAAGTTCTATATCAATTAAAAAAAATATTCACACAAATACCAATTTCTAAGATTAAAAGTGTGATCGATAAGTCAATAACATATTCGACCGTGATCATGTATAAATAAATACATCCCATAGATGAAATAAATTTGTTGCGTTTGATTTCGAGATCAACAATATCAACTTAATTTAAAATTTGACTGGTTGACCATCAAGCTACAATCATATTTGGTTTAAATCTTGATTTTAAAATGGTATTATTAGAGCTTTTTTACTTTTCTCTTCGGCTGCATGTCAGATCTCTCAATTGGTGATCAATTGGCATATTTTCTCATTTTTCACTTTTTAATTTTGCTTTAATAATTATTTGATTTTTTTTTTATTTTTAAAATTTAAACTTAATTTTACTCAATTTTTTTTTAAATGTACTCCATATTTTATAATGTGTTTCATCCGTCCTTATTTTTTGTTTTCAATTTTTTATTTGGTTTCAATTTCAAACCAAAAACAAAAAATAACCTACCTTTTTCATCCGACCTTGATTTGATTGGTTTCTTATTTATTAATTAATTCTTTTCCTTTTATTCCTTATATTCAAGTTGGACTCTATAACCTTCCACTTGAGGGGAATATTCAACATAAAGGTACTTATAACAGATTTAATTGTTATAATATTCAATTTTAGTTACGATAATAGATTTTGGTCTTATACATTAATACCATTAGTTTTAAGTTGAGATATTATTTTTATTGGCTAAATTGCTTTTAAAATTTAGAAGATAATTTTTTAAAAAAATATTAGAGGAACTGACAAAAACAACCCGTTTGTAAACAATATACAATTTTAGATTTTTAAAATTAGGGCAGCGTGATCGAATAACTACAAAAGCATGGCGTGGTCTTGTCTTTCTTCTTAAGGATTGTCAACTTAACAAACAATTGTAATTAAATAAATAAAAAATATAAATCAACAACTAATCCTAGTTTGAAAATATTTATATTTGATGTATAGATCAATCGCCAACAAAAGCATAGCTTTATAGGTAATATTGTTGTATAAAAAAAAACATGTAAAATGACTATGAGATATGTGGCACAATAAATTTCTTCACGTAGCTTTTCTTTTGTCATTTATAATTAGCTAGGAAATTTGTTGTATATATCAACTTTAACACCTTCTATTAAAATTATAGCACATTTTTATCAAAAATTTCTTTATACCAAAATTTTGAGTAATTGAACTCAATCGAACTCGATCAATAACTAGTGATTGAACTCAATCACACTCAATCACTCGATTAGTTAAATTTTTTTGTATATGTGCAATTATTTTCAGTTTTGTGCTATATATGCAATTTTTTAGCAATTTTTATTATACATGAAAAATCCCCTAATTTTTACATGCATAGAAAATTTAGGTGGAGTATTTTTGTTTAATTTTTCTTTTGATTGATTCTGCCATACATTAGTTGAATATTTTGATCATTTTATAAGGTTGAGACCAATTTTTTGTTATAAACGTAATTTTTTTTTTTAAACAAATACTATTGAGTATTGACGATATTTTTTGGGGTTTTTTATATATGTAAAATCTTCTATTAAAATTTTTTGATTAAAAAAGTTGCTTCTCTATTTGAAATGTAGTTCGAAAATTGCCTATTACAGAGCAATGGCTCAAGTGACATATTAATTTTTTTATTATTATTATTAAAAAATGAATCAAACTATTTTGAAAAAACAGATTGATTTGATCAACTTAAATATTGTAATTAATTTATGTTGATAAATAATGAATTATTGAGGTGTATCTTAATTCATATATGCAATGATATTTAAAAACAGCTTGGTTAATGACTATTGGATGATTGAAAGTTTATTTTCCTTTTGTAATGTATATTTATTTGAGTGTATACCTTAGTCTTGACTTTTATACAAATGTTACTTCACTAGGTCCAAATTGATTTTTATTTAGTATTTTGTGGACAGCATTAAGATGAGTGGTAAACGTAAACCTATTGAATAATTGTTTTCTTTTTGGAGAAAATTACTTCTTTTTTTTTCTTCTTTTTTTTTTTTAGTTATTATAAAACAGTGACAATTGAGAATAAATGTTGATCAATGTATTCAGTCGTAATTTTAATTTTCTATAGATGAATCAAATAATATTCCACCACCCTCATTATATATAACTAGTATTTTTTTTTTTAAAGAAATATAATTAGTAATTATTATAATACTACTAATGGAAGTTAGAGTGATTGTATGTACTTCAAACTAGTAAGGAAATAAATTAGTGTTATTAATTTTAGGGAATTTACCCCTATAGCAAATTTTCTACTCTACATTAGAATTATATAGCAATTTTTTAAAAATATTGCAAATATAGCAACTTTTTGATAGATTCTATCAAACACTATTGATGGAGTCCATCAGACACTATTAATGAAGTCTATAAATCTGATTTTACTATATTTACAAATATTTTCATTATTTTGCTATTTATACAATTTTTTTACCTTATTATAATATACATGCAAATTCTCCTTAATTTTACTCGATTAGTATTATAAAAATATAAAGTTCAATTTTTTTTTTTGAGAATTATAAATTTCAATTTAATGCGTTTATTGTACTGTTTTCATATAAAGTCATGATTTAAGCCAAACATATATCATATTTTTATTCCCTACTTACAAAATATGTAATAATTACCTTTTTATTATTATTTTTAATTTTTTTTTATCCTCCCCACGATATATGAAGTCACTATAAACAATAATGCAATTATTTAAATCAAAGTCAACTAGAAAATGATGGACAAGTTTTTAAGTATTTAATATATTTATTTATTGGAAAGTTGACATTAAAAATACTAATTAAAGTGTAATAAGTTAATAACTCGCCTAACCTAAGAAGATAAACATCAATGTCAATATTTAGTAGCAGTGACTTGACTTAATTTTCTAAGATAAAACCATAATTTCAATTCAATTTTAGAACATAAATTAATTAAAATGCACAAGTTGTGCCTTTAGGCATGCAAGTTTTCTTGTTGGGTGATGTGTCATTTCTTGTTTCATTTAAATAAATAAATGGAATTGAATTTTGAGTCCCAAATAGAAAGTGAAACAAAATTAACCAAAATTTAAAAATTATTTTGTTTTTTGTTTTTTTAGTATAAGAGAATTAGCTGAAAGGACTTAGACAATAGAGCTCATATTATTAACCCTATTTAGTATATCGATTAAAAACTATAATTATTGTTTTTTTCAAAAAAAAAAAACAATATTACATATTTAATACATTAATTGAGCTTAGTTTTTTTTTTTTTTTTTTTTTTTTTTTTTTTTTTTTTTTTTTTTTTGAAATGAGCATTTAAAATCTGAATAATAAAATAAAATTGTTATCTTATAAATTTTAAGGATTTTTCTAGCATTTTTAATGTAAAAATTTATAATTATATATTTTTACTTTTAACAAATAAGTGAAAATTCATTTAATTAAATAAAGTTTGAATTATTGTATTACCGAAGAAGTACAATATAAAGGTTATTATTATTATTTTTTTTGAGAAGGATATAAAGGTTATTTAAACCATGTTTGACAATAATTTTTTGTTCTCTGGGGTATCAATATAGGAAGAAAACAAACCTTAAATACCCATTTGACTATTTTAATGTTGCTTAAAGAATTTATTGTCCTCTATTGAAGGGAGAAATGTATACTTGTAAGATGTGATTTAAAACATGTTTGACAATATTATGTTTTATGTCCCGTTTGATAATCATTTGATTTCTTGTTTTTGGTTTTTCAAATTTAAGCCTACTCTCTCTCAAATTTCATACAATGTGCTCCATCCTTTCTACTATTTATCCATATTTCTTTAAGAAAGTAGGAGAATACTAACCAACTTTTAAAAACAAAAACAAACTTTGGGAA
>JBBMEF010014513.1:0-20485 GCA_037832685.1 Sicyos baderoa | reverse complement strand
TGGAGTCTATCAGACACTATTGATGGAGTCTATCAATCTGATTTTGATAGATTTGCAAATATTTTCAAAAAGTTACTCAATTTTTTTATCTTATCATAATATACATGCAAATTCCCTTTTTTTTTAATTATATACTATTAATTTAGTTTAAAAGATATGAGTGCATGTCAAATCTCTAGACCTCCAATTTTAGTTGAACTAAGCAAAACTTTAAAGTTGATATACATATTAAAAATGTAATTAATTTTAATCGAAAGTATAAGTCAATATTGTCTTCGCTCATTTTGTATTAGTTATTGATGTTTTAATTATCAATTTTTGTTTGTTATATACTTTGTATTTCTCATTCAATTTTTTCATTTCCCCTTTTTATGAAAAAAGAGAGAAAGTAGGTCCCAAGTGAACAACTTGATATGTACGATATTAAAAGGAAATTTTGGTAGCCATACGGTGTGATGTGGAACAAACCAAAAATGTTTGCTATGTCAAATGTATCAATTTAACATATTAAGTTTATATTTTATAAATATCAAATACGTCATTATCGTGTTTGGTGGAACAAATCGAAACTACTAACATCAACAGTTGTAAATATATGTTCAATAATCAAGAAGTTATGTGTTCAAATATCCCACCCCGAAAAAAACCAAAACTGTTTGCAATCATAAATTCTTGTTAATATTTTATAAAGGTAGGCTTTTTCGTTTTCTCTTTTTTTTTTTTTCTCAAAATTAGGAAGACATTCTAACTTTATTGTGATTAACCTTCCTTCCGTGAGAAAATAAGTAGAATTTTTAAAAGGAAAGTTAAAAAATGAAATTAAAGATTAGATATAAGACTAAAGTTTTTTTTTTTTTTTTTCTTTTTGTAAGCAAAGTTTACCACCACCATTTTGGACCATAAAATTCTACACTTGAATATTTATATTTTTTTTTTTTTTAAATAAAAATATATGGTCCAAAATGATTGCAAGTATTTCCAATACAACAATACTTAAGATCCGTAAGTAGTTTGGAAAATATGTGATTTTAAATGTGGGTAAGTATTTTTACCCATCCTTAGATAAGTATTGCTCTTTTCAATATATAACTTATCCGCTCCGGGCAAGTTTTGCTTTTTTTTTTTTCTTCTTCTAATAGAAATAATTGTTTAGCAGCATCCATATATCCTCAAATAATTAGGTTCGAATTCTCCTACTTCAATTATTCTAAATTAAAAAATATATAATTTATATATATAAATAATAATATAATTTTTTTAAAAAAAAAAAAGAAAAAAAGAAAAAAAGAAAAAGCGCGATGAGAATGAGCGAAGAGGCCCAATGCTTTTCTTGTTGGGCTCCCAATTTGTTATCACCACTCTTTCCCTTTTCTTTCCAATGACAATAATATTGATTTTTGAGGGTGTGGATGTTCTGTTTATTTTATATATATATATATTTTTTTTTTTTTTTGATAATTGGGGGAGAGGATTACAAGGACGCTGGTGTTGAACTGGTTTACATCTAAATAATGAAACCACAACGCCACTGCCTCATTCGATGAATCTTGTGTTTATTTCAACAACAAAGTTTCATAAAGACTCCAACCTCGACAACACTACAACATTATAAAGGAAACATTATCTTACCAATATTCCAATATTTTCTCCCATTAATTAATAGATAAAACTCATCAAAATTTTGATATATATTAATCTCTAAATTGAATTGTTGGGCAGGATAGGAGTTTGTATTCAATAATGGGAGTACCAATTCCTTTTGATTTTGGTTGCATTGAATGTTACAAATGGTAGAATAGTTGTTGATGGAAGTACAACCATAGCCGATTATATATATAATCGAGAGATCGATGATACACACTTATAGACAATCATTTAACTTAACACAATTGATTCCACTATCTATTTGAACATGCCTATACTTGTTTCACTACTACAAAAATCAATTTAGTTGACGCGCACAAAACGTCAACTATATAGTTTAGGTGACGCTTTGACATGTATTTAACGTAAAGAAATATATATCTTCTTCTTTTTTACATTCATCATTTTTTAATATTAGTTGACGTTTT
Organism: Sicyos baderoa; assembly: GCA_037832685.1. NCBI lineage: Eukaryota > Viridiplantae > Streptophyta > Magnoliopsida > Cucurbitales > Cucurbitaceae > Sicyos > Sicyos baderoa. Next base: position 18,413 of record JBBMEF010014513.1, on the reverse strand, counting down.
TTTTAGTATTAGTTGACGTTTTTTTTAATATTAGTTGGCGTTTTTTTAAATATTAGTTAACGCGCATAAAACGTCAACCAAAATATATTAGTTGACGTTTTTTTAAAAAAAGTATTAGTTAACACGCATAAAACGTCAACCAAAGTATATTAGTTGACATTTTTTTTTAATATTAGTTGACGTTTAGTATAGTTGACGTTTTCCATATGAAAATTCTCCATTTCTTAGTATTAGGTTACGTTTTTTATATTTAAAGTATATTAGTTGACGTTTTTTTTAAAACGTCAACTATTTAAAAAAGTAGAGCGTCAACTATACTGTTTTTTGTAATGTTTCAAAGTTTGAATCTGAAAAATAACAAGAAATTTTATAATTAATAATACATGCCATTTTTCAACAATACAAGGCATGCCATTTTTTCTTTTGGGTGCGTTTGGATAGAAGATTAACGAGGGCTTGTTCACAAATTGACCCAGCTTTATGTTTGGACGACCGAGCAATTCCAAAAATCTTCTAAAAGGTTTTATAAAAAATTTCATAAAATTTCTATACACACACTCATAAATGCACTCTTGATTAGAAAAAAAAACACACACATGAAATTCAATGGGAAGGAAATTGGAACTATAGTAATGTCAAAGCTCTTATTAACTACACGATAGAAAAGAATTATAAAATAAATTAATGGGAATTTTGTAGGTTTTTTTTTTTTTTTTTTTTTTGAGATCAGAGTAATTGGAGGTGGGAACTAGAACTCAAATTTAGTCATTAAATGTACACTGGTGCCGCTGAATTAATATATCGTTTGTACAATAGCTCCCAATTAAAAAAATGGGTCAACTTTCGCACCCCTTGACTAATATCAACAAGACATACCAACTATCATGGATTGACTCAAATGTTACAGGACATACCACAAAATCCTACAACGTTTAGATGTCAAGAAAACTCAAAAAAATTAATTTCTAGGTAGATGACCATCATAGATTGAACTCATCATCTTAAGCACCACAAAATCCTCTTTGACTACTAAGTCACTCTATGATGATTCTTTTTATTATTTCTTTTTATCATTATCATTTATATAATCATGATTTTCTCGTTATTTAATTAATGTAAGATAATTATACTTGCATCTCAACAATAATTGAATCAAGAGTGCACGTAGTCACCATCTTTTAGATACATTTGTCAATAGTTTTTGGTAATTTATTTTCTTATTTACTTGTTTCAATTTTTATCATTTTATATGGAAAATAAAAGAAGGTGAAGAAAAAAAAAATAGAATCTTTGATTGGTTAATGAATTGATTTAAATAATAGGTACCTAGATCAACTTGAGATGACATTTTTGTAAAATACCAAAGAAAAATAACATTGCAATGTTTATTGTAATATATATTTTTTTCAATACATGACGAAGTTCATGAGTACTTTTATATTTCAATCTTTTGATTGATTCAACGTACAAAAGTTGAAAAAAAAATTATAATTACAACTCTTTACTCTTTCAATTCAATTTACATAATTTTATGATTTATGGGTTTCAATGCTCCTTAAACAGTTTTTTTTAGAGATCATGTAAATTTTAAAGGTGTGTTCCCCTTAAAATTTTAAATTAGAAGTAACGTAAGAATTATTTTCACACGTAACCTTTAATTTCACTTTTAGTCCTATAATATATTTTCGATGCTATGGTCCAAGGACGAGTTAGTGGTGTCTCCCATTTTAGAGAAAGCAAAAATACAAATCATAAAGGCGGTTTGTTTGACATATTTAAGTAAAATTTGGTTTTAGCAGTTATCGAGCAGTTATATTGAGGAGTTACAAATTAAAAATTGTAGCTAAAAATTCAAACTAAATCTTTACCTAAATATATCGAACAAAATTGCCATAAATTCGAAAGTGGAAATTAAATTTTCAAACATTCTTACAAATGATATGGGGTCCAATTTTGGGCTCTAAAAATGATTCAAATAAAAGTAGGTTCCTTTTGAAACAATCGAGTTTCCATGAAAGAAAAGCCAAAAATGAAAAATGAAAATGAATAACGGATATGGGGTCTTCTCTGGAGTGGAATCTGCCATTTGCCCAAATCCTTCATTGATTGAACAGCTCAAAGACGGCCATTTCTTTATATAATTTATTCAAAAAAAATTCTTCATTTTCATACCCAACAACGTGCTTTGAATTTCATTTCATTTCAATTCGCTGTTCTTCCCTCTTAACGCGTTTCCCCCTCTCTAAATTCCTCACAAACCCCTTCCAATTTTCATATCCAAACAACCCAAATCCATGGCCGCCGCCGATCTGCTCATCCTCCTCCTCTTCGCCGCCCTACCCTTTTCCATTTCCCAGCCAACCGTCCAGGCCCCGGCGCCCGCCGCCGATTCCTGCAACGGAATCTTCCTGTCCTACACTTTCAACAAAGGAACCAAGCTTCCCCCAAATCTCACCGATCTGGCCCGCCAACCCTACCGGTTCGACTCCACTCTCTCCATTCTCAACAACGGCCTTCAGGAGCTTAAGTCTTGGAGGGTTTTCGTGGGGTTTCAGCACAATGAGTTCTTAGTCTCTGCCGCCGGCGCCGTTCTCGCCGACGGGACTGCAGTTCCGGGAAACGTCGGAAATGGGTCTGTCTTTGCTGGGTTTCCGATGACGGATTTGAAGACGGCGATTGAAACTGCTGGGGATTTGACTCAGATGCAGGTTTTGGTTAAGTTGGTTGGGACCCAATTTGGGGTTGCCCCTCCTAATAGTCCTATGCCTTCCAATATTTCTCTTGCTAACGATGGGTTTCTCTGCCCTAGACCGGTTCTTCGAGGTAGTTCTTGGTTGTTGTTTTTTTCCCCCTGATTTTGTTGCTGTTTTTTTTATTAGATTTTTAGTAGTTGGATTGTTTTACTATCTGGGTTTGTGCTTGTTTTTGCATTGACTTTGATTTTACTTGGTATACCCACTTTGTAGATTGTTGGGATCTAAACCAAATCTTCTGTAGTTTATGATCAGTTTCTCTGTTGCTCAATTCTGCAATCTGGGTTTGTTTCTGCTTGTTTTGCATTTGCAACTTCGTGATTTTTTCAAATTTTCTGTAGTTGCTAATCAGATTCTGAGTAGTTGGTATCTGCTTCGTCGGTTTTGGTTGATATAATTAAATTTATCCAAACTGTCCCCAAGGAGTGTTGAGGCTTAAAGTTTTCAAGGTACGCTTCCTTGTAAGTCTCAGGTCCGAGCCCCACGAGTGACTTTAATTGTAAAATATCTTGTTGTCTTTCGAGTTCGGGCCTTGGGGCGGGCACCTCCAAATATAATGGCCCATTAGCTTTAAGTTTTTGGGTAATTGGGGATTTAACATGATTCAACATAGTAATAGAGCTAGAGTTCTTGTGTTTAAGCTGCTACCGAGCTGTTACATCCCCAATTAGTATTGCTTTATGCTTGATGGACAATATCAAGATCTCCAAGTCCACATGTGATGATTGGTGTAATTAAATTTACCTCATTCTATTAGCTTAAGTTTTTGGGTTAATTGGTGATTTAACATGATTAAAACACTTGGTTTTACATGGAGTTTGTTGATGATTGGGGGTTAGAATGGCTCTTGGTGGGTCTTCATGTTTAAGAGGCTTTGGGAGGTTTCTTTTTCCTCTTTGATTCTTTTCTGCAATTTTTTTACTATGGTTTGAGTTTGAGTTTGAATTTCATTTCTTGACATATCAGGAAAGAGTGAGATGCACGTCTGTTGCACACCTGATCCAGACGTTAAAACGAACATCACAACCAGTGAAGAGTTCTTGCCTCGCCAAAATGGCGATCTAACGATTATGTATGATGTGACAAGGACCTATGATTCTAGTTATTGGGCGCAAGTTACAATCTCTAACCATAATCCTCTTGGTCGTCTTGACTATTGGAAGTTGAGCTGGGATTGGATGATGGATGAGTTTATCTATTCAATGAAAGGGGCTTATCCTTCCGTTGTTGATTCTACTGATTGCATTTTTGGAAGACAAGGCTCTTATTATCGCGAGTTAGACTTTGCCAATGTGTTAAGTTGTGAAAAAAGGCCAACAATTGTTGATTTGCCTCTAACTAAGGCCAACGACACCACTCTCGGGTTGATCCCTTTCTGCTGTCGAAACGGGACTATCTTGCCTTCTCATATGGACCCGAGCAAGTCGATTTCTGCGTTTCAAATGCAAGTTTTCAAAATGCCACCTGAGCTCAATAGATCCCAGATTACACCACCTCAGAATTGGCAGATCAGCGGCATTCTCAATCCCACGTATAAATGTGGCGCTCCAGTGAGGGTAAGTTCTAGCGAATTCCCCGATGCGAGTGGTTTACCATTGAATTCGACTGCAGTAGCTAGCTGGCAGGTTGTTTGTAATATAACACATGTCAAGGATGACACGCCGAAGTGCTGTGTTTCGTTTTCGGCTTTCTACAATGAATCTGTCGTCCCATGCAGAACGTGTGCTTGTGGATGCTCGCAGAACTCTGCCCGAACATGTAATGCAACCTCCCCTGCAATGCTTCTTCCACCTGAAGCCCTTCTTGTTCCTTTTGAGAATAGGACTGCCATGGCTGTTGCTTGGGCTGGTCTTAAACATTACCCAATTCCTAACCCGATGCCTTGCGCGGATAACTGTGGTGTCAGTATCAATTGGCATTTGAATACTGATTATAGAGACGGATGGAGTGCGAGGATCACTCTCTTCAACTGGGACGAAGTGAATTTCGCAGATTGGTTTGCTGCAGTCGAGATGAAGAAAGCAGCACCTGGCTTCCAGGCAATGTACTCGTTCAACGCAAGCGGCTTGGAGTTGGATGGTTTCAATAATACTATCTTTATGCAGGGTAATCCTGGACTAAACTATCTCGTGGGTGAAACAGACGGAATCAGCCCGGCCAGGGATCCAAGGGTACCTGGAAAACAGCAATCTGTAATCTCATTTACAAAGAAGAACATACAAGGTCTTAACATAGCTGCAGGAGATGGGTTCCCCACAAAAGTGTTCTTCAATGGGGAAGAATGTCTAGTTCCAAAAATATTCCCAGTTAACGACAGCCGAAGGAACTCAGCGTCGTTCATTCCGAGCATCCTCTTGCTTCTACTCGTGTTCGTGTTTATTCAGCAATAGCCCGGAAAGAATGAAAACGATTGTATTGTATTGTAGCTGCTGTTCATTTTGTATTCTTTGATGGATTGATGATGAAATGAAATATCTTCAGAGGCAGATTGAGATTGTAAACTCTGGAAATGATAGATTTTTGGCTCTCACTCAACACTAGAAGAAGCTACATGAAAATGAAAGTAAGTCAGAATTCTGTGTTATAAAGCTAGATCATTGCTTTGCCAGTTCTCATGGCTTGTATTTTTTGAGCTGTTACAAATATGTTGGAGAAAGGAGTTGTTCTTGTTATTGTTTCTGAATGACTTTTGATAACTTCTTTTTGAAGTTTTGTAATTCTTGTTATTATAAATTTACTCCCTACTTCTTTTCTTCTTTTATATATCAATTAGGTCTTGTTTATTGGGTTCAGAAGTTTGATTTTCTCAAATGAAATTTGTTGAATTATTATCTTCTTTTAGTGCTTTGAACTCATCTCCTTTGAATATAATATTTATGACAAAATATATTTCCATTTTTTGGTCTTTGAGATTTTAAAATATTTGAGACTTCTATTTCTTTTTTGTCAGCCAGCTAATGTCCATCCTAGTTCAAGACGAAAAATATATTTTTAAAAATCTTTCATTTAAAGTTTAATAAAAATGTAGAATCATGAAGATTTTTTTTTTAGAATATGAACATAGTAAGATTGGCGAACTGAGATTTCTATTGATTAAAAACTATTAAAAATAATAATAAAAAATAACTATAATATTATTATTTAAAAAAAACGATTATCCATTACAATTTCCTTATTAAAAATAACGGCAATTTAGACCACAATTTTAAAATTCATAAACTTATAAATAAATTTAAAAGCTCATGAACCAACATTTTTTTTTATATCCGTTACAGTCTAGTTCAACTTTTGCACACCTCGACTAATGTCACGAAATATACAATCTCACCTTACAACATTTAGATGCCAAAAAAACCCGTATAAAGTTATTTCTTGGATAGAGCCACCATGGATCAACATTTTTTTTTAAAATGGTAAGTAGTCAAACAAAATTACTACAAGAAGGACTAAATGAAGATTCAAACCAACCTTATTTGATATGATCTCTTATGACTTCTCTTGCTTTATTTGACATAATGATAAATTTTGCATTTTAAGTCAGCAACTCATAATCACAACTGCTCCATTTTCTTGTCCATTTACAATCTATCCCAAACAAAGATGCCTTCTCAATCAATCATGTCATTAAAGAAAGCTAAAGGATAAAACAGCCCTTGCATAATTGCTTTTCACACTGTACCAAATTCTTCAACCATGAGAATCACCATCTTATATGAAACTAGAGCTTATATTATGCACCATAGAAACAAAGCAAAAATGGCTTAACTGAAAGACGAATATCGATTGCAACGAACAAAACATATTAACGAAAAATCGCAAAATTTTACAGGGTACAAAAGGATAACCAAGTATTTCTAGACTGGTGTCTTGTTGAACCATCTAACAGAATATGTACATGGAAGTGAACAGCAATTGCTTTGAACATAGGAAGAGTTTATTTCAGTAGGTTATTGGAGAGATAACAGGGTTACTAAAACCTGGCAATTGCGTCAAAAATCTCGATTCCATGCGTCAACAGCACCGCAGTTATGGCTGATTCCACAAGCAGACTCGAGTTACTCCCTCTGTGGAAGCAGTCAAAAGAATCTGCACATATGCAATTCGCATAGTATGCTTTGGTGCTAAAGGAGCTTCAGAATATTACACCTAAAATGTTATGTATGTTCACAAGATTTGCAAGCAAGAGCAACATTCTAAACAGGAGTATTATGATGAAATACCCATTCCAACTCACTTTCGGCTGCTGCAATGCTTCCCTGTTGCTGTGAAACAAAACGTTTACGACATTTATTAGTAATAACCACGATATATTTACCGAGTACCATCTTACAAATGCTAGGGGGGGTTGAGCAAAATACAAGGGACTGCAATCTAACCTGCTTAAGGAGTGCACTCATTAGGTCCTCCTGACCGAAGTGATCAGAGAAGATATCATTTTGACTGCTAGTTTCAGAAGCTTTTTCCACTTTAACTCTCACCGAACCGTCGATGAATAGAGGGTTGAGTTGTTGGCCCATACTTTGCGCATTCCCATTGTCATTTCCTTCTTCCAACAAGAACATGGCCTTGCCTGCCGTATATGTGTTCCTGTTTTGTCCATTTTGTTGGCTAGAGGGATACCCTTGATGAACAAATGCTGAGGGTGGAATGTCGAGACTACCTTGAGACGCATCGAAGGTCATGCCTACATGTTGCAAGTCCCAATCTGGCTTCTGAGGATGCAGATCCCTAAACATATCATAGCTTGGCATAAAACCGTCAGGTCCTTTAATGTCCGAGTTAACCTCGTCTGAGAATCTTCCCTTTGGTACCGTGCTTGATATTCCTGGTGTACTTTGAAGAGGAAAACTGTTACCAGGCAATTCTGCAGTTTGGCTCATGGGAAAATTCATCATTGTTGAGGCTGGTGAAACTAGATTGTACCCTCCACCTCTGTTGTTACTGGAAAATTCATTCCTAGCCAAAACCGCACCGGCAGTTCCATTAGGCAAAATTGACTGCTGTATTGTCGGCGGAAGCCTTGTAATGCTAGCTGTGTTGCTTTCGTTTAGGATCTGTGGTCTAGCTTGTGGCTGAGGTGTCTGCATTAGTTGAGAGCTAGTTTGGCCTCCTTGGGTGCTAGCTTGCATTGCCATGTTTCCATGAGACTGTGCAGAGTGCTGCAGATTAGCTAGTTGTTTCGGTTCCATCGTCGTTGGGATTCCATGAAGTAGGTTTATTGGTTTACTACCATTCAAATGGGGCTGTTGTCCATCACCGAATCTCAACTTCGGATTTTCAAAGCTAAAGATGTGGTTCCTTTGATCAACAAGAGGCATAGGCATGCCCGGTTTTGCTGTAGACCTACCAAATCCAGCTGCTTGGAGCGTTGCAAGGCTTTGTGGCTGGAGTTGACCGGCAGCGGCGAGAGTTTGAAGATCAAGCCCATTCAGTGAAGGTCCAAATGGATCTTGGGCACTCATGAATGTGTTGTTCAAATTACTCTGGTGTTGAGTCATTCCACTTAGTCTTCTCAGGTACAAGCGATATTTCTATTCATCAAAAGATGCAGCATATTTAGAATCCAATGGGAAAATTTCAAGCGGAGAGAAAAAGATCGGAAAGCACTCATGAAAATGAACGAGATTCCCAGTCGGTTCGTACCTGAAGGTGACTGGCAACATTTTCTCTAGTGAGTCCAGGAACATTCATCAACTCCAGAATCTTCTTGGGAACAGCCTCTGTAATTATGGATTGCATTTTGCAAAGGTGAGAGAAGGCATACCACAAATTCTAAAAGAAATTACTAAAATATATGCTTAAACTCAAGAAATTTAAAACCATTTCAAGACAAAAATAAAAAGTTCACAAGCCATATATGGGATTTCATTTATGAAGTTGTTTCCCTTACTCCCCCAAATGAAATTGATTTAGCATTTTCTACAGCCATATATTCATACATAAATGAAACAATGAAGTGCAAGAAAAAAAGAGAAGAGAATCCATACTATCAATTCCTAGTTGATTAACAGCAGCCACAAACTGTTGATGTAGCTCAACGGACCAAACGACCCTCGGTTTCTTTAAGGTTGATGAATCATCCCTCTCATCAGCATCTTCTACATCTTCCTTCCTCCTCTTAGAGTTCCTCCAACTTCCTTCATTAGCAGATGATGAATATTCTGCTTCTTCATTTGTTTTTTGCTGCCGATCTACATCCTCAACACCCGATTGCTCCAAGTCCTTCCATTCATTCTTCCGCTTGCGAACAACATGCTGCCATATGTTCTTCAACGCTTCGATTCGAACAGGTTTTATCAAATAGTCACAAGCACCATGAGTCACTCCCTTCATCACGACGTTTTTCCCATCATCCACCGACATCACTACACAAGTCCACCCACTCATTAGAAACAAGTCCATCAAGCAAAATCATTCAGTAATACAAACTTGAAATTCAACAAAATGTATTCCTTACTGATTACAGGCAAGTCCATTTCCAATCCAATGTATTCCAGAAGTTTGAATCCATCCATGTCTGGCATATGGACATCGCTCAAAACGACATCGAACCCGTTTTTGTACTGCCTGAGTAGCGACAGCGCATCCTCAGCTCGACTACATTTCGTCACTGAAACACCCAAAAAAACAAGACCAACTCTCCATTAATTGCTTACCATTTACATCATAACAGAACTTCTGGTAATCTAATAAATACAACAACCAAATGACAGACAAGTTCCCTAATCCAAAGATGGGCAACTAAGAAATCAAATCAAGAATGGAAACAAGCCAAAATTAGAGCAAACTCATAAACTTACAAACCAACTCAAGATCTCAAATCCCCAAAAGAGGGGAAAAGAAAACAAAACAAAACAAAACCCTGTATCCAAATCCCAAGTCACATCCAAAATTGAAAAACAAGGAACAACAAACGACGACAGAATCGACAGTGATTCCACTCATAAGCCCCCAAAACCATCGAAATCGCACAAGGGTACTTGAAAAACGAAGTGAAAAACACAGATTCAATCGATTCCACGACAAAAAAACAAGAAATACACAAAAGGGTACCTTCATATCGACAAATACGAAGCATCCTCTCCAAGATCATAAGACAAGTCGGATCATCATCAACAACAAGAACACGAAGACCAGCCGGAAACTGGTCGTGAACAGCTTCACTAGGTTTCCTTACAGAGCTCGAACTGGCCGTAGACATGGATCCTCAAAGCTCAATTCAGATTAACCCTTCAAGTTCAATCCCCTGAATCTCAAAACACCGAAATCAATCGAAGAAACCCCAAAATCGAAATACCCTCATTTCATAATTCCCACTTCAGTTTCAACTCAAAAAAATAGGAAAAACAAATGGGAAAATCCATCTGGGGTTTAGCCGAAATCAAAGATAGAATAAGGGAAATGGGTGTTTTAGAGATTGAAGAAGAAGACCCCTGTTCCCAATTTGGAGCCCGATTTGTGTGTTATTTTTGGGGCTTTTTGTTCATTGGTTTATCGAAATATATTTTTATTCAAAGTGGGTCACATTCCTGCGGAAGTGGATCCAGCTCATACAGGATTAACATCAACGAACCCACAACACCAAAATATACTCGTAAACGTGTTTTTTTTAATCTAGCTCGGGAATCACTAGTCCGTCCTTAAAATGTGATACCGAGACATTTTTTAAGATATTTTATTTTAAATTTTCCTTTGGCGGTCTAGAATCTTAGACCTTTCCAAAAAACATGTCTTGAAGTCTGTAATTTTAATATAGAGTTATTTCAAATGTATATTTTTTTTGTACCTCAATTTTTAGGCCTTGTTTGATTTTTCGTTTAGAATCTGTGAATTTGGATTTGGAATCCAGGGTTTTAGAATCTTGATAAATTCAAAGATTCTGGAGAATTTGATTGCAGGGTATAGAATCGGGAGATTCAAAATAACATTCTTCTTATTTTGAGTTATTAATACAACAAATCAAACATCATAATCAAGATGAAATTTGATTACGATACTGGATTATAGAGAATCTGGATCCCAACCCACAAACCAAATAAGGTCTTAAAATATGGTAGTAGAAATGAGAATATAATTGGAACAAAACTAGCAATAAACTTGCTATCATATTAAGATAAGCCTCTAATTTTGATGGGTACCTAAAAAGGAAGCATCTTTGACATATTTGAGTACTTTTCTCCTCTTTTGGTCTCTTAGTTTATGTTTGTCTAATTTCAGCAAGGCATTGTGTGTGATAGAGATTACTCCAAACGTGCTAGTTTTTATGGTCTTTTTTTGTTTAAAGATAATATTTCTTCACAAAAAGTGGTTAGATTCTTTGTTCTATGGTCTTATTAGTCACTATATTACATTTTTAATTTGATTTTTTTTCACTCATTGGTTGGGTGAGATTTTTTGGTTTTTTCTTCTATTTCGTAAAGTTACTTTTCTAGGAATCAAAAAAGGGACTTAAATATTTTGGTTTTTTCTTATGTTAATATTCGTTTTACATTTATAGGAATCAAAAAAGGGACTTAGATATAAATCTATGAACTCGATAACCCAACCCAACCCGAAAATAAAGGATTGGGTTGAGTTGGGTTGAGTTGGGTTGGGTTGTGTCTTTAATTGGGTTGGGTTGGATTGAAGAGTTGACCAACTCGAATTTTTGGTTGGGTTGAAAATCACTCAAATCCAGCCTATATTCACTAGTTACTTGTATAAGCTAAATATATATATATATTATATATATCTTCATGTTTTATACACTTTATCTCAAATTGAAAATAGTTTCAATTTACACATTAATCAATGATAAAATTGACATCTTGGTCATTGAAAATGATAGTCATTTCGATGTTAATAAATTAAATTCGGGAAAACAAAATATAAATAAGTAGTATTAATGGAAATACCTACTTCCACTAAAATGAAAACGTAATTAGAAAGGTATATAAAGTTGTCAACATCTTATACTTTTTATCCATCCATCACAACTATACGACTCATATCATGTGGCCACTGAAATTATATTGAATCTTGTTTAATAGTTATTTGATTTCTAAAATTTAAATTTATTTGTACTCAAATAATTTCATTCTTTTTTTAATAAAATATTTAAATTCCAATTAAATTTCAAAAACTAAAATGAATTTTTGGAAGAACTTTTTTATTTAGTTTTGAAATTTTGGTTGGATTTGATTTTTAAAATATAATAATAATAATAATAAATCGTACTATCGGTAACTAGAAAAAAAAAACATACATCAAAGTAGCTGTGGGCTTAATTTAAAAAAATATATACAAAATACAAAAATTATTAAATGAAATACTTATTACTTGTTTGAAATATTTAATTTGGGGGACCTTAAAAACATAGATAAAAACAAAAAAATTTACTTCCACAACTTAGAGTAATTTAATATTGAGTTTTATAGGGAGTTATAAATGAGTATCTATAATTCCTAAAAAAATCACATATAAATGAATGATTGCATCCATTAAATAATATTTACTCATTTTTAGTCTCTCATAATAATTATTTATTTCAAAATCATTCATTTTTGTAGCTATATAGTATCAACCACAACTTTTCTCTACAAATTATTATTTGCAATTCTACTACCACTTCAATTTTATAAAAACAATTGTTGATCCAAATATTAGTTTTAGTGGATTTAAGGTTGACCCAAAAGTCAAATGATGAGCAATAAAAAAAATGGCATTATTGCAAGAAAGGGTGTTTGTTTTGTCTCCTTCAAATGGTTTCAATGGTTAAAGTTTGGAGTACATCTCCCTTTTTTAAAGTGTGCCATAATTGATAAATGCACTGCTTTTTAAGCTTTTTTTTATTTTTTTAAAAAAACTATTTTTAATGCCACGTCATCTACCTTAATATCTTGACTGATGTATAATATAATGTATTGTATTTATTTATTTGGGATGTTGAAAATTCAAAAGAAAAATAAACAAAAAAAAGGAGAGAAATTCCAACTGGGTATTTGTTTATGTATGTATGGAGTTGAACTGCCAAGAAAAGAAGTGAACTTTTGGTAAAGTTTTTGTTTTGTTTTTGTTTCTTTTTAAGAACTACTGCAAAAGTATATTCCTTTTCTGTTCCATCCTTAAAATTAGTATGTTATAATCAAAATTTAGTAGTAATTTACATGTATTTAAATTAAAAATTATAGTCAATAAAGGTCGTTACTCTGCGACATTAATGTATACTAATGATCAAAATGTCGCATGTTCAAATTCCCTAAATTATTATAATCTAAAAGAATTATAAATTTAAATCATTGTTAAATGTAAAAATTGAGGATGTTGACTAAAATTTCTCACATGGATATGCCAGCCGTCATTTAAATTTTAAGTTGGTATAGATTTATATAATTAGGGTGAATTGAATTCACAATTTTTTTAGTTTTAAAGTTGTGAACCATGATTGATAATTGTGATAAATAATTCAAACTAACTTTATTTCAATTGTTGCAAAAAAAAAAAAAAAAAAAACAAATCAATTATTACAATCAAACCTCTGACATTGGTGTTGAATTGATATATAATCAAACAACGAAATTATTGTGTTATTGATCTTTTCATTACATAAAATCACGATTTATTATTGAATTATGATTAAATTTTCTAAAATTTTAAATAGTTAACAAACTCAATTTCAAAAGTTGACCTATCGTTCAATCAAAAAATATTAGGAAATTTTCTAAAAGTTTAAATAGTTAATCTACGGAGGGTCAAGGTAGTTGGTTATTTGTTTGATGATAATTAATTTAAATTTCATAGTTAAAAATTGATATTTAATTATAATTATAAAATATATTTTAAAAAATAATTATAAAAAAAAAAAAAAAGTTTGTGCTTTTGAGAAGAGAAGGCCACGCGCGGGCGCGAGTATTAAAGAAAGTGGGAGTGGCGTGCAGAGAATTGCTTTTGGAAGGGTTCAACTTTGCCACGTGGCAACTAATCCAAGTTTAAGAAAATTCCAAACCCACTTTCTCCCTCACCTTATTCATATTTTTTAATTTAATTTTCTTTTTCCAAATAAAAAAAAAACAAAAAAACATCCTCAACTTTGATTTGCATTCTTCTCACTTTGAAGGTTACATTTTCAGGTTGATGTGTGAAGTATTTGATTCAAGATTTCTATTGTTCAAGTATCTTAAAAAAAATAATAATAATAAGTTATCAATGTACCAACAAAAGATCGTGGATTCAAATTTCTCATTTTCAATACTAATTAAACTTAAATAAGAAAGTAAATAATAACCTACAACATACCATAAAGATATTAAATTCAAATTTAGTATCTTAATTTTCATGTTTATGTATATTTAGCTTCCATACATAAAAATAAAAATAAATCTTTAGCCTTTTTTTAAATGATTTTGAACTTAACTCTATTTAAAGATAAAGATATTCTTGTAACTTCTTTACTACTTTGGTTAGTAAACCCTAACTTTCAATACATAGATTATTAACAAATTCTAATGTTTTAAAAACCAATTAATCTTTTGAATATTAAGTTGTCAGTTCTCTTTTCTTTTTATCTTTTTTAATACAAATTGGAGAGGAGGATTATAATCCTCGACTCTTTTAGGATTCGAATCCGTGATGTTGATGTTGAACTGGTTTACAACGAAACAATGAAACTATTATGCCACTGACTCTTTCGTTGTTTGTTTTCATTGATGAAGTACTTTGATTATAAAAAAAATAAAAAATAATTAATAATAAATAAAACTCTTTCAATAATAAAAATCACGAAGTATCGAAACTTAACTTGTATTTGTTATCCAATGTAGTAACCGTGTGGGGGCGATTGGCACGTGGAAAACACGGGCCACACGTACAACACGGAAGAATAGTGGGCCAAAAAGGAACTATTTGGGCTGGGCTCCGCCGTCTCACATCAAACTCAGGCCCACTCCCAACGCACGTGCGCCCACGACGCGGTCGTACGTGTCTGTTCATTTTTATAATTTTTTATTTTAGAAAACAAAACGGTAACTACTGCCAGCTGGGTGGGGTCATAAAATATAGTATTATTATTTAGAAAAATAAATAAGTAAAATGATTGGATGAGGAAAATGACAATTTAGTACTTTTGTTTTCATCACAGCCGTTCATTTGGAGTCGGATCATGGATGTGCTTTTCAACCCCCACCCCTCCGTGTGAATTATGACCTCTCTTTTTTCCCTCCATCCATATCCATATCCATATCCATATCCACATCCATATATATATATATATACACTTCCATATACACATCCATATCTATGTACGTATACATACATATACATATATACATACGTATACGTATGTATGTACATATATTAACATGATCTATTTTTATACCAATATATGTAATTCAATTTGTTAGATGAAATATGTTATGTGGGTAGATCGAACCGAACAAGATATATAACCTAAATTGTTCTATATATATATATATCACATATTCATTAATTATACATTTTTTGAAAGGAACAAAAATTATAATAAACTTTTCTTTTATCTACATTTTTTGTTGATGGTTGGGTTTGAAGGTTGTGACTACAAACACCAATTTGAGTATAATGTGCATATTCTCAATCTAAGAGATTCTTATTAGCACTTTGTAAGTGTTGAATCCTAAAAAAGAAGAACTTCACTTTCTTATTATTTTTTATTTTTTTTTGATTTCCGTGACTGTCTGGGCCAGCTTGCGTACACAAGCGCACCTCAACTAATGTCACGGGACATACCGACTGACTTTATAATATTTGGATGTCAAGGAAATTCGTAAGTATTAATTAACTGAAATATACATTAATGCCGCTTTTAGGTACTTCTCTAAGAATTACATGTCATAAGTGATTGAGCACCAACCAAAGTTTTCTTTCATATTTTAGTTTGTGACTTAATTATCAAGACATTTTAAGCAAGTTGAGTTTTGTGAATGATGTGATAGCAACAATTTATTGCAATAAGTTTGTCATTTAGTGGCAGGTGTTGGTTTTATTGTTGGGTGATTTTTTTTCTTTTGATTATAACAATTGAGATGGGTGATTCGAATTCATGACCTTTTGGTCATTGAATATATATTAATGCCGCTGAGCAACTGCTTTTGTTGGCTTACTTGGTGGTAATTTAGTTCAACACTACCATCACGTTTATTTGTAGGGTTTGTGATTCACCTCCCCAATTTATACTCTAAAAAGCAAAAGTTATAGAGTGCGAGAAGATATTACTTTAGCTCTAGTCATACATTTGTGCTTATCTTAAGTTCCAAAGTCTGTTTTTTAGGTACCTAACCAATCATACATTTGTCTTAATTGAACTAGGGTTTCGATTCATTAATTTAAACTACCTGATTTGGCACTTGGACCATAGCTCACATAGGTCAACGGAAATTGGCCTCAATTAATGAACTTGGCACATAAAGCTACATAAAATCTTTATCCCACGCCCTATACTAGTCTACTAACTTGAGTTTGGATATTTAAAGCAAGGAAAATAAGAATGGTAAAAAGATGATAATAGGATAAAAATAATTATAAAAAAGAATGATTATATATGTCTGAAGTGAAAATAATAATTGTGAGGAGAATCATTACTCGTATTTATGATGCAGAGAATATTATGTCGAGAAAAATTACTTATGTTTGTGAGGATGAGGAGGATGCAAGTCATCATATAAGGAAAATGAAAAATGGTTATAAAGAAATGAAAAATTATTGTAGGAATTAAGTTACGAAAAAGAATAAATATTGATTATGAAGAAACTAACTCTCAATAGCTCAAACATAATAAAAAAAACTATTCTCCATAATTATTCTTTCTTTTTTGTCCAAACATCTTCTAAGATGAGTGCCTATTTTGAGTACATATATTATTAGATAAGGTAGAGTTTCTTCTCAAAATAAATAGCAACGAAAGAAATAATCTACATATCTTATAGATATTATAAAGTATTTTCAACTTTTCAATATATATGGGATACTCAACATATATATCAAAAGTAATTCCTTGCTTTTCTCTATCCAACAAAGAACACAAAATCCGAAAACTTACATATAAAGAAACAAATTTAAAATTTGATTAGTGGTTTAAAACCCAACCACGTCCTAGGTTTTTTCATATAGTGCAAAAAGGTTGTTAAAAAATATAAGGAAAGGAAAAAGGCAAAAGCATAATTGAGCACGTGAGATAATTATCAATTCAAGAAAAAAAAGCTGTAGTTTTATATATATATATATATATAGTTTTATATAAATATTATATAATAAATAAACAAATTTGGAGGAGAATAATTGAAAATGAGATTGGAAACTACTTGTGAAGGAAGGAAAGGCAATGAGAGGGGCCCTTTGGGCATCAAAATGGACATTTTCCATTCACAAAACTTCACAAAAAACACCAATTTGCCAGCCTTGCAAGCAAACTCAAATTCACCACTTTTTGTCTCAACTTGATCAATGAGTCAATTAGTCCTTGACTTGTTTTATTTATTTATTTAAAGGGTTTACCTAAATATTGGCAAAAGAGAAAGGAAATTACATTTTGCTTTTTGCCTCCTCCCTCACCAACATCTTGTCATTCTCAACAATAACCAACTAAAGCATAAATCATCTTCTTTCTTTCTCGATCTAGTAAAACTCTCATATACATGAAAAAATAAGAGAGCCCTACCTTTTAAGTATGTGGCACCATTGAGTACCACAAAAAGTCATTTCATAAATGAAAATTATTAAAATATAAAATAATTTTTGTAATACAAATGGTTCTACGTCATCAAATAGTAGTGCTCCCCTACTTTTTCATGTGTAGGGGGAGTTTTACTTCTTTTTTCATCTTTTCTATTGTTAGGAGAATTTTTTTTTTTGGATGCATCTTGAAATGCACCTATCTTTGTACACCTTATGAATTTGTCCATACATAATTTGTCACGTCCTATTTTTATTTTTGATTGAGCGTTATAAAAATGAGGATAGTCTATGTTGCATGCTCTCCTAATTATTAACATCATAACTTTATGGGCTTCGCTTGCTCTCTAACTTTTGCAACCTTTTTTATACGCATTTTCGAGTTTTAATTAGTTCTTTTATTGAAGATTTCTTTTTTTAAATACATTCATTCGAAATAGAAATTAACAACTAAATTTTGCAACATCTGTTAGTGGTAATTAGTTTTTTTAGCATATGATGGCAAATATAAGTTTAACCAAATTTAGACACCAAATGCATACCAATTGTAAGAAGATCAAGAATGAGATCGTGCATGAATTTCCCAAATGAGTTGTCCAATCTCTCATAATGGGTAAGAGTTGACTTTTCATGTGTTATACTAGGCTTGTATGTCAACAAAAAAATGACTTTTACACTTTTATTACTATTATTGAGAAACAACTTTTAAACTTTTATTATTATTATTTTTTGGATTTGAGAGTGCTATTTTCATATGACATATCACGAATCTTACAACATTTAATTACGAATTTTTTTTTATTAAAAAATATTTTTTAAGTAGGTAGTCATTATATTATTGAACTTATATAGCATTTTATATTTGTTACACTTTTTATTACTAAATGAATTCATGATGATGTTATGTTAGGAATAAATATCATTAGGATATTCCCTACGATAGGTTAAGTTTAGTATTTGAATATTATTATATATTCT